>JXCR01096695.1:0-19094 GCA_002079205.1 Phalaenopsis hybrid cultivar | reverse complement strand
CGGATACTTGGTGCCAGTCTCTTAGTGCCGCAGCACCTACCCCTGCTTCGAGGTGCCATCATCGATAATTGTTGGCAAATATGTCATGTGCCACATGCAACATCAACACACCATGAAGCCCATTTGGGCCTTGGCATCGCATACAAGTGCTTAGGTGCCACTCAATGCTCTGATGTCAACATCCACCTTTTGAGGGTGATGCCTGATGAGATGCGTGCCATGATGGTGGTAAACTTGCAAGGAAATTACCAGTGCTTTGACACAAGCACCAAGTCCCCAACACACCTATTCTTGGGTCACTACCTCTACGACATACCCACTTTTGAATACTGGACCCGTGCACACTTAACCCTCCAAGTCACTGCACTTTGTGCACTTTGAACCCTTCCAGGTCATTGCCTCCACGACATGCCGACTCCCGAACCACTGCCTCTACGACACACTCTTCGCCACTTCTATCATATGACTGTTTGTATTTGCATTTGTATTTGTACATGGATAGCGAGTCAGACTCAATAAGCGAGTGATCTTGTCTTTATTGATACACCTAAAATATATAGTGTTTTTAGACACATTTTTATACCTATTTTTAAGATATCACGTTTTAATGCAAGTAATTTGTGTGTTTTTCTTTCAAGTACAAGTAAAAAAGTGAAAAATGTTAAAAGGTGTGAAAAAGGATCAAATTTGGAGCAAAAAAATGTGAAAATTGTGCTAAAGTGTTTTGTCGCCTAAGCGCCGGTGAAATAGAGAAGGCCGCGTCAAAGCGCCAGAGGCNTTTGTATTTGCATTTGTATTTGTACATGGATAGCGAGTCAGACTCAATAAGCGAGTGATCTTGTCTTTATTGGTACACCTAAAATATATAGTGTTTTTAGACACATTTTTATATCTATTTTTAAGATATTACGTTTTAATGCAAGTAATTTGTGTGTTTTTCTTTCAAGTACAAGTAAAAAAGTGAAAAATGTTAAAAGGTGTGAAAAAGGATCAAATTTGGAGCAAAAAATGTGAAAATTGTGCTAAAGTGTTTTGGCGCCTAAGCGCCGGTGAAATAGAGAAGGCCGCGCCAAAGCGCCAGAGGGCCCGCACTTAAGCGTCAGAGGCAGTTATGTGACGGTTTACTTCATTTTACCAAATTTTGAAGAGACATTTGAGACACCTATTGGCTAAAGAAGGTGGTTATGACCACTAGAAATAAAAATATGGTTAGAAGACTTGTGAAAGGAGGCATCCTTTGGAGAATTCATCGAATTGGGACACATTTTGAAGAGTTGCCAAGACACCTCTTGGAGTTTTATAAAAGAAGAAAATTGAGACTTTTTGAAGTGTGCTTGAAAATGGGGAGTTCAGAGAAGTGCTTGAAGTCCTGAAAAGTGCTTAAAAAAGGAGAGATTTTTAGGCTCAAAAAANAAGGTGGTTATGACCACTAGAAACAAAAATATGGTTAGAAGACTTGTGAAAGGAGGCATCCTTTAGAGAATTCATCGAATTGGGACACATTTTGAAGAGTTGCCAAGGCACCTCTTGGAGTTTTATAAAAGAAGAAAATTGAGACTTTTTGAAGTGTGCTTGAAAATGGGGAGTTCAGAGAAGTTCTTGAAGTCCTGAAAAGTGCTTAAAAAAGGAGAGATTTTTAGGCTCAAAAATTTTACTTTATCCTTTTTGTTTTTAGTTTTATTTTGAGAGTTAAGAATGTTGTAAAAGTAAAGAGATTCAAAGGAAATTCAAGAGTTTGATGAAGGATTTAAGATAAGTTTTTATCTTTTGTTTTTAAAAAGATTCAAAGGAAATTCAAGATTGGTGGAGGACTTGAGATAAGTTTTTATCTTTTGTTTTAGACTACTTTTGGTTTTAATTGAAATGGGAGAGGACTTGAGATAAGTTTTTATCTTTTTGTTTTAGACTACTTTTGGTTTTAATTGAGACTTAGGACTTGAGATAAGTTTTTATCTTTTGTTTTAGACTACTTTTGATTTTAATTGAGACTTGTTATTGTTGAGATAAGTTTTTATCTTTTATTTTAGACTACTTTTGGTTTTAATTGAGACTTATTGTTGATTAAAGGAACTTTAAGAGTTTGGTGGAGAACTTGAGATAAGTTTTTATCTTTTTGTTTTGAGACTTTTTTGGTTTTTAATCGAGACTTCTTGTTGGTTTGACAATGATTTCTACTTTTAAACTAAAGTGTGGTTTTATTTTTTCCATGGACTCTAAATAGTTTTCTTTATCTTTCTCCTTAAATGATAAGTAATTAAAGTGTTGGATGAAAGTTGTGGAGAGTATTGATCTTTAACGTTGGAAGAAGTTGTGATGATTTAATTTCATGCACTTCATTTACTTCTTGATTTGACCTATTTAGATGTTAAAATTTGTTGTAAGAACATGTAAGAACAGGGCTGATATTGTCTCAGTCAACAATTGGAAAAAATCACATGAGGTTGTATGAATAAGAATGTAAGGTATTGTCTCAGTCAATAATTGGAAAGAATCACATGAGGTTGTATGAATGAAAATGTAATTCTTATGTCAGTCAACAATTGGAAAGAATCCCATGAGGTTGTATGAATGAGAATGTAGTTCATATAATTTAGTGCAAATAAATAGGAAAATATTCATTGAAGGGTGTAGAGTTAGAGGACTTTAAAGTGACAAGTTAAAGCCCCCAACTTAGTTTATTGCTCAATTAAAAATTGGAAAGAATCACATGAGGTTGTATGAATGAGAATGTAGTTCATATGATTGACAGTAAACAATTAGAAAGAATCACATGAGGTTGTATGAATGAGAATGTAATTCATATGATTTAGTGGCTGGTATTGTCTCAGTCAACAATTGGAAAGAATCACACGAGATTGTATGAATGAGAATGTAGTTCATATGATTGAGTGCAAATAGGGAAATAATCTTTGAAGGGTGTAGAGTTAGAGGACTTTAAAGTGACAGGTTAAAGCTCCCAACTTGGTTTATTGTTTTAGGTTCTGATGCGAGATGTTAGCCCCCAGGTAGAGGGAGTCGAGGGAACTCTAGAGTGAGAGCTAGTATCTTCCCTTCCTAGCCGGTCTTCAGAACTATTCAAACTTTAAATTAGCCAATGTTCTTTATAGCATCTCTAGTAAGGGTAAAGAATGTTATTGCTTCTATTTGGCACAACATAATTTGCATACTTTCACAACATAATTCATATACTTATTTATAATTCATGATGAAGAGAAAGATATTTTCATATCAGTGCTTTTCTTTTACATAAACTCAAGTTATTTTTAGAAGTTTTTTTTATTGTTTTGTTAATATATCAAAAATATCAAAAAGATTTGAATTTTAATTACTATGAAAATATCTATAAGTTTAAGTAATTGTCTTTCTAAATAGAAAGTTTGCTATGCATATTGCTAATTTTCCCTATGGGTTTGATATTGAGGTCTTAATCGAAAAGTCCTATATTACTTGATAAAACGATATGTATGCTTGTGTAGTATCTCAATATATATATAATTAAAAAGTTAAATTTTTATTTTCTCCATGATCAAGTTTTTGACTCTGTTGCAAAGTGAAGAAACATAAGTGAAAAATATCATCAAAGACATTGTTATACTGTTGCATATAAGCAGTACAGGATCATTGGTCGCAATGTCTTAATGAGCATTGCTTGCTCGGTTGATTCAGGCAAGAAATGTGAGTTAAAGCACCGGGATTAACACGAGTATGATTGTGTTAATGATCAAATGGATATAACTCGTGTAACATTGCATGTTATGGGTCTGCTTTTTAATGGCCCATATTTTAAAACTGGGAAAATATATNGGCAAGAAATGTGAGTTAAAGCACCGGGATTAACACGAGTATGATTGTGTTAATGATCAAATGGATATAACTTGTGTAACATTGCATGTTATGGGTTTGCTTTTTAATGGCCCATATTTTAAAACTGGGCAAATATATTTTTTGCTATTTATTATGTCTATTATGATTTTAAATTATGCATGTAGCAAACTAGGTCATATGTAAAGCTAATTCTTTTCAAAATTCATCTTAGATGACACTCTTTAGATCCCTTGGATCTTTAGGATGGAGCCAGTGTGGCGACTCCATCAAAGTCATACATACTAGGAAATTTACCCTGAGCACTTAGATGTTCATTATGACACTTCTCGTTAGATTGTGTTCTAGGCTAGGACTAGGGTGCTAGTTAATTTTTTTGACGCCTCTGAATATTTTTCTCTTCTGGTTTGATTGTTCTAGCCAAGCGCCACTTTTGTGCTTCTTGGTGCGTTGCATGTTTGATATGCATGGTAGTATATTAAGGTGTTCTTCTGCAGGGAGTTGTGCATATACATTCACACACACATGTACCATTAAAGGAGAAGCACATGATGATTTTTACTACCCTTTTGCTTGCAAGTGCTATTTAGCTCCCTCAATGAAAGGGAAGGCTAATTATGCGTTGCATGTTTGTTGGTTTTCCCACATGTTTTTTTCATGCAGGTCGAGTTATTTTTTATTTTTTCTATGTACTATTTAGAGCTCCTACGAGAGTTCTGTACTAGAAATAAGGTATGGGCACAGGTCCCGATGTGTCAGGGGGGCAGAACCATGTGATGGAAACCTTGAGCTACTTGTTTGTGACTCATACATTAATTCAAAATCTTATGTATATATAGTATTAGTACCAGGTGTGTACTTATATGGTGTCTAGCCATCTTTTTCTTTTTTTTTGGGATATATCATCGACCCAGCGACACCGGTATTTTATTATTTTATGTTAGGGTTATTTTTTGACTTTTCTTACATGTTTGCATGCTTGGATTGTTTTCCCTATTTCTTTGTGATTTATATGGGATGCTATAAAAAAAAATAACAGGCTCTCTAAGACCTAAATTTATAAAATTTTTCTATAAAATCTTAATAAAATTTCAAGATAAATTAAAATATAGGATTATAAGATTTAGGACTTTTAAAACTTGTTTTTATTTTCCCACGTGGCTTTCGATTTCATTTTAAAACGGGCTACATAGCATGACTCTCACCCAAGTCATATAATAAAACCTCCACAATATATAAGAACCGCTCTAGTTAACAACAACATTTGCATGTTCCGAGGAGAATTCCCCATGCTTCCCAAGATTCTTCTTTCACATGTATCTACGTGCACCAGGGCCATAATAGGTGGTCGATCCTTCCTCACTTCCCGAATTGTCCTCTTCCTCGGGGACTCCTTCCAATTTATCAGGAATTAAGGCAAAGAGCTCTTCCAGGTCAGAGTACATTGGACCAACCAAGTTGTGATGAATGAATTGTTGGATGGCACAATCCACTCCGCACTTGAGCTCACTCGCCAAGTTGTCCTTATACTCCTCCCTGGAAACAAATGAAGCAATTATTTCCTTCAGCTCAGAAACCTCATTCTTCAAAGCCTCGGTCACGATAAGAGGTTCTTGATTGANAATGAATTGTTGGATGGCACAATCCACTCCGCACTTGAGCTCACTCGCCAAGTTGTCCTTATACTCCTCCCTCGAAACAAATGAAGCAATTCTTTCCTTCAGCTCAGAAACCTCATTCTTCAAAGCCTCGGTCATGATAAGAGGTTCTTGATTGGCCTTACCCGTGCTCTCCAATTTCAGCTGCAAATGGTCTCGATCGTTATAGACCCTTGTCAACTCCGCCTCAAGAGAGTTGATCTTCTTTCGAGCCTTCATAAGGGTAATCATCTAGAAGTGAGAGGTCTGCATACTGATAGAGCTCTTGACAGCCACATTTTTACATGGTCTGGTAGGGTCCTCAAACCATAATAACTCCAATAGGAGTGGCATCATGCCCCTATTCTCGGCTGATGGGGGGTATCAGTCCCTCAACGTGTCCAAAAGATTGAACCACTGATTAGTGTCAGTTCACATCCATCTAGTGGCTCCCCTTGTGGGTTTTCATTCAAAGGCCTCCTTGCTCCTCCTTTTTAACGGAGGGGGAGAAGGGGCCACCACACCTTCCACCGGCGTTTTTCCTCCTCTGCGAACACTCTTCCCCTCCTGTGAAGACGAGAGATCGTAGCTAGAAAATTAGGCCGCCTTCAACGAAAATGCAGTCAAAGAAGGGGAGAGGGGTCAATTGTCTCTACCCACTTGTAAATATGGACAAAAGGCAAATCACCCTGTGAGTCCGGTGGAGCAGGGACAGTCGCTGATGCGTCGAATGGTGTGTCTGATTTCTAGGAAGAAGGTTATGGAGCCATGACATCATCTAGGACCCTCTCAGAAACAAAAGTTCTCATATCACCTTTCCTTACATAAAAAAAAATGAGAAGTACATTTTTGGGCGATAACATTGATTTTGTCAGTCACCTTATCTTAAATAACAACACTATGATCATACATGGAGGCAAAGTATTTTGAGGTCACATTGTAAGGGAGCGAGTCTTAGTCATGGTAAAATTAACTGACCCTGAGGGACGTTCCCACTTCTGGTGCTTAGCGGTCAGCTTTTCCTTTGTTGCCTTTGCTCTGACAGCCTCTTCAATTTTAAGAGATGTTACAGCTCTTTGGTTATCTCACCTGTCAGCACACAAGTAATCATCGCCTCAACGGTATACTGAAAGACCTAGAGATGACGATCGGACAACATCTCCTTTGTCATCTCCATGCTTTTGGGAAGAGACCTCGGCTTGGGAACCATGCGCTATCTTTCCTCAGTCTGAATCCCCTAAGCTCCAAAGTAGGAACCAACCAGAAAATTTTTAACTTTAAACATAAAAATACTTAAAATGGTTGATTAGTCACAAAGTATGCTACTGCTGACAAAAGAGAATGTAAATCAATACATGGCCATGGAGTTCAACAACACTTACATCGAGGCAACCCCATATGTATTGAATACACTCTGGAGCTTATCACACAGAGGTAACTAGAGGTCGTATTGAACTTTTCTCGGTAAAAGAAAAGGTCCTTGCCCACGACGTCTGTCACCCGAGACGACCCCGACAACTTCTGAAGAGTGACGCCAACACCCTTGACAAAGCTAAAGGGGGTGGAGGAATGTTTTGGAGCCATCATAGAACACAATAGAAGCCTGGAAGATGAAAAGAAATGATACTAAAGGCACATAAAAAGAAAATAAGTGCATAAAGCAGAAAAAAGCAGCCCCTTGCCTATTTATAGGGCCGACGTGTAAAACGAAGAGTCACATAATGATAAGTGGTACACCAAAGAACTTTTCAAATTTATTTAATGATTTCTTGTGAATAACATTATTACATGTCTCGAACAAAGTGTTTTACGAACTGGACCTCCAAGGCCTCGGTCGGGACATACCCCCCCTGACTCAACCTTTAAAGGACCAAATTCTCACCTACCTAATCTAATCTATCCGATCAACTTCACAATGAAACTTCCCAATATCAGAAAACTCACGAAGCGTCTCCAGCCCGCGCAGCTCCTTGGCCAACCCGCCTCAAAGGGTAAATAGCTCTGTCTGCATAGTCGTCATCTCTACATCGAGGTGAGCGGACAACTCTTGCACAAAGTTTGCGACCGGACGTCCGCTTGTTCTCCTTGAAGGACCGACCCGCTCCGTCAGTGATCCAACTTCACCTTCCCTCCGTTCCACAACTTCGAGGGATGGAGGTGGACATGCCAATTATACATATCGAGGGTTTACCGTGGGCAAAGAGTCAGGAGGTTGATGCCCGCCAGAGCATCCAATGACAGGAACCCAACGTACTCGACCTGAAGACTAGCCACCGCAGCGGATTTCAACTCTGCAGTGACCTTCAAAGGCCCGCCTTCCTCTCGACTCTCATACCCAATCAGCTCATCAGCATCCAATTCAACGCTACGAGGTAAAAAAAAAACCTAATAATTATTAAAGGGGATTTCTCACAAGCTCATGAATCTACTCACCTCAGAGATGGCCCCAGAAACATTATCTCTCCCTTGCGACGAAGTACCTCCATCATTCTAAGATAGAGCCTGAAGTGGGTCGACGTACGTCTCTCCCGCCGGCTCCTTCTCCCCCATTGTAACCTCCACATCAGTTGGGTCTCGCTGATCCTCAACAGTCATGTTTGCATAAGACCCAAATTACAAGGTTTCTTAGCGGAACTTTTCTGGCAAGTGTACCTCAACGCTATCAAACGACCACGTCAATTGAAACAAGTTCGGTCTGTAACAGTTTTTCTTTCTTCACAATTCTCTTCCTCATTCTGGAGGAGGAACCTAAAAGTCAGCCTCTTCCAGCCTTTGAGGATCCACAACTAACCTACTCGATCTACCAGTCATAATGTTCTTTGGTTACAGGTAAGTTACAGAAGTTTACAAGAAGGTATAATGCAGATATAACCCCCTTATACATATATATAACCTCCAAAACATACTCAACTTTTTTCCCTCAACCAAAGCATGAATTAAAAAAATTTAATCAAAATTTTGAGCCTTAATTTCTGGATAAGTTAATTAAAGCTGATGGTCATGCAGCCCGCAAATAAAACAATTATTTATACTTTCAACCAAATCCAGGATAAGATAAACTAATTGAACGTATCGTCGGGGAGTGAGCTTTAGTATTTATTTTCTGTCAGGCTATGAATGTTGGCCAATTATGGTCAACTGGGTTTTTTTTCCTTTTTAATGCTTAATTTCCTAGAGCTGGTAGCACTTCGACCGCCCATGTGATCTAGGGTCTCTCTTATTGAATAATCTGCCGATAAGTTAGGCGTGATGANTTATACTTTCAACCAAATCCAGGATAAGATAAACTAATTGAACGTATCGTCGGGGAGTGAGCTTTAGTATTTTTTTTCTGTCAGGCTATGAATGTTGGCCAATTATGGTCAACTGGGTTTTTTTTCCTTTTTTAATGCTTAATTTCCGTGTGAATAAGCCGCTCGAGCTGATAGCACTTTGACCGCCCTTGTGATCTAGGGTCTGTCATATTGATAATATGCCGATAATTTAGACGTGATGGNTTGGCCAACCCGCCTCAAAGGGTAAATAGCTCTGTCTGCATAGTCGTCATCTCTACATCGAGGTGAGCGGACTCTTGCACAAAGTTTGCGACCGGACGTCCGCTTGTTCTCCTTGAAGGACTGATNGAATTTGATTAGAATGATGAATAATACATCATTAAATATACAAATTATATGATATAAAATTTGTGATATTATCTTCTTGTACCAACCACAAGAACCCACCCTTTGGCAACCACCCTCACCTCTAATTCACAGTCTTTAATCAGTACTATATAATATTTATATAACAACATAAATATAATGAAGCAGGCATGTGGCATGTCCTAATAATATTAATATCATTCCTTTATTGCAGATGGGAATGTTCGATTTCTGATAAGGATGAATGTTGCAGGCTGTGTTTTTGCCGCTTTTGCCATCAATTTTATGCCAACTATTTTCAGATTTAACTGCTTTTGTTTTTTTTTATTAAATTTTGCATTTATTGATCCTTGATATGCCATCAACAAATTTTTATCGTCCAGCATGAATCTCGAGGCATGATACGAATCTTAAAATAATATTTTAAACATAAACATTCAAATCTTGATAAAAAAATCATCCAGAACTTATAGTCAAACTGGTCGGCTTGATGAGACAGACCTAATGATATGAAAACAAGTCCAATCCGAGTCAAATCAAGCCCATATCAAGTAATTGAACCACACTAAATGATTTTCAGATATATTTGAAAGATCAAAAAGTTGTCGAATATGACAAGTTTATATTCGAATCGAACGGCTTAACAAGACGAATCCAACGAGNTAACAACATAAATATAATGAAGCAGGCATGTGGCATGTCCTAATAATATTAATATCATTCCTTTATTGCAGACGGGAATGTACGATTTCTGATAAGGATGAATGTTGCAGGCTGTGTTTTTGCCGCTTTTGCCATTTGTTTTTTTTATTAAATTTTGCATTTATTGATCCTTCATATGCCATCAACAAATTTTTATCGTCCAACATGAATCTCGAGGCATGATACGAATCTCAAAATAATATTTTAAACATAAACATTCAAATCTTGATAAAAAAATCATCCAGAACTTATAGTCAAACTGGTCGGCTTGATGAGACAGACCTAATGATATGAAAACAAGTCCAATCCGAGTCAAATCAAGCCCATATCAAGTAATTGAACCACACTAAATGATTTTCAGATATATTTGAAAGATCAAAAAGTTATCGAATATGACAAGTTTATACTCGAATCGAGCGGCTTAACAAGACGAATCCAACGAACCCAAAATCACGCAATTTTGACATCATTAAGACACTCAAATGTCCAGTAAACACTGTATGATCAAGGGAAGCTCTTCGGATCGTTCAATCAAAATGATTTATGTTTCTGCATTAATTACACCAAAAATACTATAAATAGAGTCTCATCCCTCTCATGAGGGAGGCTGAAGTCTGTAAGGAGAGTCTGAGACCTTTAGGAGAAGTTACAGTTCAACATCACCGTCGATCGTGGTCGAACACCGTCGACCTCCGTCGTCGACCACCGCTGATCACAGTCGACCATCACCGACCGCCGAAGACCATCACCGATCGTCGTCGACCTCCTCCAACCGTCATCGATTACTACTAACCAGACGCTGTAAGTCAACGTCGTGATCTAAAAAATATAGTTATATTTTCCCGTCTGTGGGATAAGAGATTTATGTAATCATCAATCAATAGTGGATTTTTGCAACAGGGCCAGACCCTGTGGTTTTTCCTTTTACGGACTTTCCNGTGATCTAAAAAATATAGTTATATTTTCCCGTCTGTGGGATAAGAGATTTATGTAATCATCAATCAATAGTGAATTTTTGCAACAGGGCCAGACCCTGTGGTTTTTCCTTTTACGGACTTTCGACGTAAAAACTTCTGTAGTTGTCACTGTTTTTTTTATTTTTCATCTGAGTGTGTGCAAAATTCTCGTACAACACTAAGATGATGGTTGCAGTCATACTCAAGAAAAACCACATAGCTCGGTACCACAGCTCTGCACGTAACTCGACACCGCAACTCTATGTCGCAACTCTTGCCGCAACTCTGCACCGTAGCTCGGTGCCACAACTCTGCACCATAACTCGGCACCTCAACTCTACATCGCAACTCTGCATTGCAACTCTTCATCGCTGCGCAAAATGATTTTCTTCTGAGAAATCCTGAATCAGCTGAGGAATCCACGCCTATCTTCTTTCATGATATTGGACATCCAACGCATCGCGCCATTGCGATGCTTCGTCAGCACGTTGCCGCGATACACTGCCACAACACATCGTTGCGCTGCAACGCGTCGCCCCAATGCACCATCACAATGTGTCACACTGTCGCAAAGCGTCGCACCGCCGCAACGTGTCAAGACATCACAACACTACTGCAATATGCCTCTGCGCTGTTGCGACGCACCGTAACAACGCGTTGTCACGCAGTAACGCGTCGCCGCACCACACTGCCGCAACGCATTGCCCCACTGTGTCGCGCTGCTGCAACGCCCCGCCGCGTCACGTTGCCCCACTGTGTCGCTCCGCTGCAACGTCGCTCCACGCCACTACAACGCCCCGCTACGTCGCGCCGCTCTCCTGCAACGCCCTGTCGCGTTGTGTCGCGCAGCCACAAAGCGTCGCCACGACGCACTGCCGCACCTCTATCCTCTCTTTCAGACCTCTATTTATAAGCTCAAAAAGTGTCTTGGTCAATAAATGCATATTAATTTAAAAATCTAAAAAAAAGTGCAAGCATTAAATGCTCATAAATAATAATAAATAAAAAATTTTCATATTAAAAAAAAATCAAATTCTATTAATTTTTTTTTTCGGAATTCGAAGCCTTCTTCAAATTCCTTAATGTCTTCAAATTCTTTTCTAAAAATATTGTTTATTTTATTTTAGGCGGGATTCGAAAACAAAACATGCTAACCAACTAAGCTAACTTTAACTTTCTATTTTGCAAAGATAAAAATTATTCCTATACTAAGTAAGATATATATATATATATGTATATATATATATATATATATACACACACACACACACACACACATAAATACTTCGGATATTGATATTTTCGGACGATAAAAATAGTTTCGCCGAAAATAGGTTGACAACCGATACGCCACCAACAAATTTTCATCATTTGACACGAATCTCGATGCATGACACAAATCTCTAAATGGTATTTTAAGCATGAAACATTCAAATCTTGATAAAAAGTCATCTAGAGCTCTGATTTCAGCAAATTTAAAGTCAAACTGACCGGCTTGATGAAATGAACTAATGATACAAAAACAAGCTCAATCCGAGTCAAATCAAGCCCAGATCAAGTCATTGAACCACGCTTAAATGATTTTCGAACACATTTGAAAGATCAAAAGGTTGTCGAATATGACAAGTTTATACTCGAATCGAGTGGCTCGACAAGATGAATCCAACGAGCCCAAGATCACTCAATTCTGAAATCATTAAGTCACTCAAATGTGCAGTAAACACCGTATGATCAAGGGAAGCTCTCCGGATCGTTCGATCAAAATGATTCATATTCCTGCATTAATTACACCTAGAACACTATAAAGAGAGCCTCATCCCTCTCATGAGGGGGGGCTGAAGTATGGAGGGAGAGTCTGAGACTATGAGTAGAAGTCGTAGTTCAGCATCACCGTCGATCGTTGTCGAACATCGTCGACCACCGCAAACTTCCTTCGTCGACCACCGCCAATCGCAGTCGACCATTGCCGACCGTCGAAGACCTTCACTGATCGTCTTCTACCTCCGCTAACTGTCATCGATCACCATCAACCAGACGCTGTCAGTCAACGTCGTAATCTGAAAAATATAGTAAACCCTTTAACCCTTTCTTGTATGTGGGATAAGAGATTTCTGTAATCATCAATCAATAATGGATTTTTGCAACAGGGCCAGACCCCGTGATTTTTCCCTTTATAGANAATATAGTAAACCCTTTAACCCTTTCTTGTATGTGGGATAAGAGATTTCTGTAATCATCAATCAATAATGGAATTTTGCAACAGGGCCAGACCCCGTGATTTTTCCCTTTACAGGCTTTCGACGCAAAAACTTATGGAGTAGTCACTGTTTTTTATTTTTCATCTGAGTGTGTGCAGAATTCTCGTACAACACTAAGATAATAATTTGTTACTCTACCGCCGCAAATTTTCTGACACACATCAATCCTAAAACAATTTTTTTTAATCTTTTTTTACAATACTTGATCATATTTTGGCTTTATTTGTTTGGATTTATGAAACTAGATTTTGTGCAAAACGTTGTTTTGTAAGTGTTTGTTTCACCATTTTTTCATTCCGTGGTGATGACTGGCATTTCCATTGACTATATTTTGCGACCGCGGACTGCTCCAAGCATGGTGTGTTCCACGGTTCATGGATAAACAGTTACACGAATAGCCTTGAAATTGCTCTCACTACCTTCAATCCTCTGCTCGCCTCCATCATGCCCTAGCCGCTCGAGAAGGAGAGAAAATTACATCAGAACTCCTAACACAGTTTGCTTTCGGAGTCCAATGGTGAGATGTCACGTGGCGAGTGGGCCCCACCGTAATACACTGGTATTGGTCGGTGTTAAAATGGTGGAGCCCACTTGACATGTGGTGCCCCACCATTAGACTCTGAATGTATCAGGAGTCCTGATGTAATATTTTTTTTCTCGAGAAGGCTTGCTCTGCTAATCTTGCCTTGCTTCGGCGGTTCTTGTCTATGTTTTGCCGCAGGTACAATCCTCGCAAAAAATGCACATATTTGCAAGCAGGAATCGCAAGTCTTCTTCCCCTATATTATTCTACTCAGGCCTTCCCCTTCTCCTACATTTCTCCATTATTACTCTTCTCACNTTCGGCGGTTCTTGTCTATGTTTTGCCGCAGGTACAATCCTCGCAAAAAATGCACATATTTGCAAGCAGGAACCGCAAGTCTTCTTCTCCTATATTATTCTACTCAGGCCTTCCCCTTCTCCTACATTTCTCCATTATTACTCTTCTCATACATTCTTCCTAAAAGACATAATTTCTTGAAGAGGGAAAATGCATTATTGTCCTATTTCACCATTTATATTGAGATGATGGAAAAAATTATTTTTGTTTTTCAATGAGTTCGGGCACATGCAGAAGGTTCCTCTGCAAATTTCTCTTGTGTATGGAACAAACGCAAGTTAAGCTAATTTTTAAGGAAAATTTGCGCACATACCAGTCAATTTGAATGTGTTTACATGTATAACACAAAAAATTTCAATTTTTTTGAATGTTGGACACCCTGCCTATGCATGAGTTGGTTTATTTCGCTTTTTAAGGGTTGGATGATCTTATTTTTATTGTGGTATGAAAGATTTGGGTGGTATAGTGGTTTAAAAAAAAGAAAAGTTATGATGTTAGATGCATGAACCCATATGATTTGGCATGTATGCATGTAAATGCCCCTTGATTTTTGGATAGATTGGTATAACAGCTGATGTACATATTTTTCTGCTCTATTTGTATGGTATGATTGTGAACATCCCTTTCATTAAAGTTGTACGCGAGAGGAATTTGTATATGCAAGCTTCAACCATTGCTATTTTATTTGAAGTGAGTTTTGTTAGGAATTGACGTGTATACTACACAATTCCTTTAAATATATATAGCTAACACCTAAAGTTCCATATTTACGAGTCTAGTAATTTGGTGTGAAAAAACTATGCATAAGAAGGTGGATTTAACCTAGCGTATATGGCGTTGTTCCTAAAATTAGAGTCTTATTATCTCTTTTCACTTTTATGTTCCACACTTGCAATATCCATTAGTTGTCTTTAGGAATTTATGTTACATATCTAAATATGTGGTACTTGTGTGGTATGTGTGTAGATATGTGAATTTATGTTGCATATTGATAAAAATAGTAATGTTTATGTGACTTAAAGTTTTATGGTCAATATCTTTCAATCTCTTATGATCAATATAACATTTTAAATCATATCTCAAGGTGGTAGATTAAATAATAAATGGGCAATACAAAGGATAGTGCATCATCAGCTATGAGGAAGAAAGAAACAAAAAATATTTTTAGTGACATTTG
Source organism: Phalaenopsis hybrid cultivar (assembly GCA_002079205.1). Lineage (NCBI taxonomy): Eukaryota > Viridiplantae > Streptophyta > Magnoliopsida > Asparagales > Orchidaceae > Phalaenopsis > Phalaenopsis hybrid cultivar. The sequence goes on along the minus strand of JXCR01096695.1, from coordinate 4,021 downwards.
CTTGAGAGAGACTAAGTTAGAAAATAGAATGACAACACATTTCAACAAAGAAGTTTGATAAAACATCACAAAAATTTTTTAAAAGAGGATAGAGAGAATGTATGACAGAACTCAATTGAAGAAAAAATGGGATAAATTAAAAAAAAAAAAGTCATGACAATTTGGAAAGAGCTCAAACGAGGATCCAGATGGACTTGGTTGGGATCCAGTTAAAAACACCATAGATGCATATACAGAATGGTGGAATGAGAAGCTAGAGGTAAAATTAAAATTTTATTACATGTAATTGTTCAGTTAAGTTACACGTGGAAGTATTATAAATGATTTTCACCTTCGTTTTTGTTAACGACAAGTTGTGTCAAATACTAAGAAATTCAGATTTGGTGGAATCGAGTCTAGATTAGAGGAGAAGTTTGATCTAATGTTCAATAGAGTTGTTGCAACTAGTGGACATCCCTGGACTCCTCAAGATTCTTAAGAACTTAGAGAGATTCAAAATGAATCGATTCAGAGAGCATCACATGAGATAAATGAACACAGTGAATCTAGTCATACAAGGACTCTACCTTTAAAAGCAAGGGCAGGTCATACAAAGAAAATTGGTCCTGCTTTTCTTTGGAGTCAAATATTGGAATTATTTACCACTTGCACAAACTTATCATTTGAGGCTAGCACCACAAAACCCTCTTCATCCATTCCAAACGTGATATAGATTTTAGAACAAACCGCAAAAGTTTATAAGGATGTGCAACTATATCTTCATTCAAGGAAACTACTTGAAGATCCAGTGAATAGGGAGTTTTTCATATCTATGGCACCCGAAAGGAGAGTTAATTACCCGTGTTTCTTTTATGAAAATCATGACAACTAAACTCTAACATTTAAATGTTTTCCCTATAGTGTATGCTTACTCTTTTTTATATTTATAGACCATCTACTCTCGTGACTATTGTATTGTCAATTTAAGTTTTTGTTGGTGTGTATCTTTTTTGTATTATGATCAAACAATAACAATTTTCACTGGTGGTTCTTTCTGTTGTAATGATATCAACCGTGTTGGGTTGTGGTATGGTGTTGTTGTTTGTTTTACTTACACTAATAAGTTCTCATCAAGATATGTTTTATTGAATTGTTTCGTTATTGTTATTAATTGTCGTGCATTTGTGAATACAAATATCCAAAAAATTTTGCAGCAATAGATGCTACAAATAGAGAATACAGAAAGCGTTGCAAACAAATTATTACAATAGCTATTTGTCTGCTGTCTAAATACTATGACACATGCATCTGTTTGACTCCGTGCATGATCTCAACTTTTACTGGGGACTGATCCCGACTGTTTCTATGCAACAGTACAACAATGACTTTAATTATAATTTTCACTTATATTTCCTTCGCAACAGAACCAAAAACTTGATCCTGAAGAAAATAAGAATTTAACTCTTTAATTTATATATTGAGATACTACGCAAGTATATGTATCGTTTTCAAGTAATATATGACTTTTTGATTAAGACCTGAATATCGAACCCATAGAAAAATTATGCAATATGCACTATTGAAAAACAAACTTTCTATTCTAAAAAGACAATTACTTAAACTATAGATATTTTCACAGTATTAAAATTTAAATCTTTTTAATATTTTTGATATTTTGACAAAACAGTAAAACTTCTAAAGATAACTTGAGTTTATGGAAAAGAAAATCACTTGATATAAAAATAATTTTCTCCTTATCATGAATCAGTAATAACTATAGGAATTTTGTTGTGGAAGTGTCCTAATTTTGTTGTGTCAAATAGGAGTAATTATATTCTTTACCCTTACTAGAGATGCTATAAAGAACACTAGTTAATTTAAAGTTTGAATAGTTCTGAAGACCGGCTAGGCAGGGAAGATACCAGCTCTCACTCTAGAGTTCCCTCAATTCCCTCCACTTGGGGGCTAACATCTCGTATCAGAATCTAAAACAATAAACCGAGTTGGGGGGCCTTAACCCGTAACTTTAAAGTCCTCTAATTCTACACCTTTCAAAGATTATTTTCCTATTTATTTGCACTAAATCATATGAATTACATTCTCATTCATACAACCTCATGTGATTCTTTCCAATTGTTGACTAAAACAATACCATCCCGATTATTATATGTTCTCACAACAAATTTTAACATTTAGATGGGTCAGATCAAGAAGTAAATGAAGTACATGGAATTAAATCATCACAATTTCTTCCAACATTAAAGATTAACACTCTCAACAAAATCCATCCAACACTTTAATTACTTATCATTTTAAGGAGAAAGATAAAGAAAACTACTCAGAATCTATTGATAAAATAAAACCACACTTCAGTTTAAAAGTAGAAATCATTGTCAAACCAACAATAAGTCTCGATTAAAATCAAAAGTAGTTCAAAACAAAAGATAAAAACTTATCTCAAATACTCCACCAAACACTTGAAGCTCCTTTGAACTTCTTCTCTTTTACAACACTCTCAAAATAAACTAAAACAAAAAGGATAAAGTAAATTTGTGTGGTGCTTGAAAATCTCTCCAAAACTATCTCTCAAAACTCCTCAGGACTCCTCTTCAAACACTTTTCATAACTTTCAAGCACCCCTNCCTCTTCAAACTCTTTTCAGAACTTTCAAGCACCCCTTCAAATGTCTCAACTTCCTTCTTTTATAAATTTCCCGAGAGGTGTCTTGGAAATTCTTCAAAATGTTTCCAAATTCGATGTATTCTCCAAGGGATGCCTCTTGTCACAAGTCTTTTAATAATATTTTTGTTCCTAGTAGTCATAACCACTCTCTTTAGCCAATAGGTGCCTCAAATGTCTCGTCAAAATTCGGCCAAATGAAGAAAACCACCAAATAACTGTCTCTGGTGCTTAGGTGCAACCTTCTCTGTTTTACCGGCGCATAAGCGCCGGATCTGGCGCTTAAGCGCCAAAACACTTTTGCAAAAATTTCACATTTTTGCTCCAAATTTGATTCTTTTTCACTCATTTTAGCATTTTTTAAATTTTTTCTTGTACCTGAAAGNAAACCACCAAATAACTGTCTCTGGTGCTTAGGTGCAACCTTCTCTGTTTTACCGGCGCATAAGCGCCGGATCCGACGCTTAGGCGCCAAAACACTTTTGCAAAAATTTCACATTTTTTGCTCCAAATTTGATTCTTTTTCACTCATTTTAGCATTTTTTAAATTTTTTCTTGTACCTGAAAGAAAATATACAAATATCTTCCATTAAAGCGCAATATCTCAAATATAAGTCTAAAATTGCGTCTAAAAACACTATATATTTTATTTGTATCAGGGACAGATGGATAAGTGAGATGCTAAAGGATCATCCTACGAGATTCCATAACATGCTTCACATGAGTCAAGTAGTCTTCACTGATCTTTTGAGTGAGGTCCAAAGTACTTACGGTCTTCATGGCTCCTCAATGACGACTTCACGGGAAGTATTAGCAATAAATTATATATCCATTCGCATAAACAATCCACAAGAGCAAGTTGTGTGAGATTTTAACACTCATCTAAATTTGTCAGTACATACTTTGCAATTGGTTTGAATTCTTTAGTACGCTTGTCTTCCAATATCATCAAACCTTAAGATCCAACTTTCCAAACTATTTCAACACAAATATCATGTGATCATCGGCATATGCCATACTTCAAGTTGTGTTTCGTGAATACTCATCTTCTGAAAACATGTGAAAAGTGAAATATAAGCTAATGTAGTTGTGTTGCAGGTTTGTATTAATGTCATTAATAGGACACACATTGATACACGTGTGTCAAATGTTTATAAAATTGTGTACATTTGACGGTGTGGTTTACCCACGCAAAACATAATGGCAGCATGCGACTTCAACATGTGTTTTACCTTCGTCATGACTAGATGAAAGGGAAGTGCCTGTGACAGTCAAATCTTCAAATTTGACACCCGAGCACATGTGCACACATTTTCATATCCTATGCAAGGTTGGTTGTAATGACGCATGCCATTTTGAATCA
>JXCR01096692.1:20666-32135 GCA_002079205.1 Phalaenopsis hybrid cultivar | reverse complement strand
TTTGCATATGTTTAATGGATCTAGGAACACTTGAGTTGTCATCTAGCAACTCTGTAAATAGGCTAAACTCTATAATTCCTTATTGTTGAATCTAAAAATGTAACGAAAACACATCCAAGGTATAACACGTCACACTAAAAAAAGAGCACAGTAGAAAAACGTGGAAAATGAGTGCCCTTTATTTATGTTATTGATGTCCTATTTATAGGAATGGATCTAGGTTTTATAAAATTACAGATTCACTCTCTCATCATTGGCCTTTCAGGGAGGCCTTTTAGTATTTTACAGAAATATTGAATACAATAAGATCGACTGAATTATCCGGTCGGGAGATGCTTGTTGATTTTTTGTTCTGTGTTAACGCCGTCAATTTTCAGTACAATGTGGGATTATTTGGCAATAGTCATTCCGAGGGAAAGTTTCTAGATGCACTTTGTCAGAGTTCGATTTCTTGTCAGCCTATGATCCGTTGGTCATCTGATGATTGTCCATCGTTGATGTACATGGACTATCGGTCTTGTAATCAGTCTCTCCTTTAGTTCTCCTGTGTTGTTTGATTATCTTGAGATTCGTGTAGACGTATTTTTTATATACACTTATAATTTTAAGCAGTTTAGTTTAAAATGCAAGAAAACTTAATGAGAACTAATACCTATTTATTGATTTCAATGTGGGTGAATTGGATCTTAATTTGAGTTATGCCAGATTATTCCATGTTATCATTAATGTTAAGTGTCTGTCAAGGGAGGATGATAGTTATTATGTGCAATCTTGGTTTGAATTTATTGTGTTAATTATCATAGATTATTTTTCAGTATTTAAATATTTCAATATTTTGAAATTAAATGCTCTTAAACTGATCTGATTTTTTTTTATTGAAATGCTTGATTTGATTATAAGAATGCTAGATTCAGGAATTTTTGTATCGTTCAATTAGTGTCTTGAAATTTGCATCCATGCATAATGTGTTATTTAGGTTTATTGGGACTTGGATGAGACTAATTTAGTGTCATTAGATTTGTTCTATCAAGATATTCAGTTTGATTAATTTCATTATGTTTATAATATGAATATTAGAGTATTGATGATTAAAAATATGACAATAAGAAATCATGTAAATCATTTATCTTTCTATACAATACATACATGATAAAACCATTATTTCAATAAAATGATAATTTCAATATTAAACTAACTATATAAATTAAGAGCAATTTACACAGTAAGGAAGCTTATATTTGACTTTAGTTCAAGCCTTTCACCTAAGATAAAAAATTATGTTCCTCCAAATTATGATCAAATCATTTAGGTGTTGTCTGGCAAGTATTTAAGTCAAATCCTATCAGACAACCATTTAGCACAAAATAAATCTTGGGATTCGTAAATTCAGATTCCGTAGATTTCAGTTGTAAATCCCGTAAATCCAAAATCTCACGAATTCCGGGGCTTGAGATTTAAGTTCGCGGGCTTTCGATTGTCTTTAGCGGTCATAACGACTTCCTTGCCGAAATTGCCAATCAGTTATATGGGATTTACATATTTTAGTCAATTTGTTGTCACACGTATTTTCAACTTTTACCCATTCAGAATGTAGTAAACCTGAACCAGATTTACTAAATTCTATCATAATTGTTATGAGACAACACCTTATAGTCATAGGACTAGGGGTGTAAACGAGCCGAACACGAGCGAGCCCAGGCTTAGCTCGTGTTCCGCTCGTTTATATTTCAAGTTTAAAAAGTGTGTTCGTGTTCTGCTCCTTTGCTTAGCCAGCCGAATACGAGCTGTTCATGAATAAATAGTCGTTTTTACAGCCCAATCACGTAGTCATAAANTAATTGATGAGTAGTATTTCGAGTCAAAGCGAGCTGAATACGAACGAGTAAGTCTTGGTTCGTATTCGGCTCGTTAACTTAGCGGACAAGTCCAACACGAACTTTTAATAAGCTGAACACAAGCCATTTTGGCAGCCTTACATGGAACCTATTTGACTGAGACCTAAATTTTTTTCTCAAATCAAACAAATATTCCAACATGGACTGACGAGTATTTTGTACTTCGCCGAATTAAGTTTTCACCGGAACAAACGATTTGGCATCCTGCAATTCACCGTTCTCTGCACTGACAACCAACGAAGCTTCGAAGTTCCCATGGCGGAGAAGCCGGAACCCGTGCGTGTTCTCTACTGTCAAATGTGCGGTTTGCCGGCTGAGTACTGCGAGTTTGGGCCCGACTTTGAAAAGTGCAAGCCCTGGCTCATCCAGAACGCGCCAGATCTCTATCCTGATCTACTCAAAGGTGTCGGAAACCCTAACTATCCCAATCAATTGAAGTCTTCGATCTTCGGTCGTCTAACTGATGTATTTGTTTCATCTCTTTTAATCCCGGGATTCAGAGGCTAACGATAGGCAAGCGGAGAAGGCTGCAGAGCAGCTGCAGGCTGTTGGGATTTCGAGCTCGGGTGATGGTGGAGGCGCACGCGAGGGCCAGGCGGATCCTTCTGGTACTCAACTTAGTTTATTCATGATAAAAGCGGTTCCTTTCCTTGCGTAAATAAAGCATGTTGGTTGGCTTACATGGGAATATTGGGACTATGGTAGGGTTTTAACTATTGATTCACTTAGATGATTCAGGAATTCTGTTGTTGAAAGGAATTATACTTGCATGCTGCTTAGATATTGTGTTATCTGGGGCTGCTAAAAGGTTGAAGGGTTAGTTTCATTNGGGACTATGGTAGGGTTTTAACTATTGATTCACTTAGAGGATCCAGGAATTCTGTTGTTGAAAGGAAGTCTACTTGCATGCTGCTTAGATATTGTGTTATCTGTAGCTGCTAAAAGGTTGAAGGGTTAGCTTCATCNGGGACTATGGTAGGGTTTTAACTATTGATTCACTTAGAGGATCCAGGAATTCTGTTGTTGAAAGGAAGTCTATTTGCATGCTGCTTAGATATTGTTTTATCTGGAGCTGCTAAAAGGTTGAAGGGTTAGCTTCTTTCATTAGAAAATGAAAATCCCAAACTTTTCCTATTCATCTGATTCTAGGGAAATGAATACACCTGCTTCTGCTAGAATTGATTTCTGCAGAAGTTTTGTGGAGCATTTAACAGCGAGTGTAAGAGAAGAGTTTCTGAACGTGACATCCATCAAGATACATTTATACAAGAAATTGCATAACTTGATCTTGCAGCACACTACCAAATATTAGGGAAATAAGTCACCATTTCTTCGTGCAAAATCCTCTTTTTTTTTTTTTTTTTTTTTGATAGCTATGCTGCTCGAAATTCATTTGGATTTCTTGTACTTTGATTTAATATGCTTAGCATGTGTAAGGCGGCGCTGCTTTGCCCCATGTATTATTTTTTCTGTAACTGATTTGTGGATAGCCAGCTATAATGTATCATCTATTGCACTAGGGTGAGCATTTTATTCACTTTTTAATTATCTTGGATTCTTGAGGTTTCGAGGAAGGAATGATGGAACTTGATCAAGGGAAAGCTGAATTAGAAATGTTCAACACAGTTTTTGAATAGCTGAGGAAGGATTTGAATTTTGTGAGCATTTCGNTCGAAATCCATTTGGATTTCTTGTACTTTGATTTAATATGCTTAGCATGTGTAAGGCGGTGCTGCTTTGCCCAATGTATTATATTTTCTGGAACTGATTTGTAGATAGCCAACTATAATGTCTCATCTATTGCACTAGGGTGAGCATTTTATTCACTTTCAAATTATCTTGGATTCTTGAGGTTTCGAGGAAGGAATGATGGAACTTGATCAAGGGGAAGCTGAATTAGAAATGTTCAATACAGTTTTTGAATAGCCGAGGAATGATTTGAATTTTGTGAGCATTTCATTGGAGACATTACACTCCTTTGTATGCACCAGAATTACGGGTTATATTACATTACTTTTGCCCATAAAATTATTAATTATATTGTGATTAGTAATTGCATGATAATTTTCTTATGACAAAATACACAAGCATTTAACCATGTTTCAATATCTTTATTCAGGAAAATAGAAGTTGATAATTCAATGCTTGTTATTATTTAAAAATTTGAGTGGGATTTCTGCCCAATGACCATAAGTCGTCAGCTTGGGCCATCAGATTACAAATTTATGGCTTGCTAAGCTGGCCACAAGGAAGAAACCGCCTATACTTATCATGCTGTAGAGTTGAGATTTGATAATTAAATTAAGAGTTAGTGGTGATATTATAGGATGTAAAAGCTTAATATTCCTTTGGTTAGATGTCAATCAATTGATTTAATGTTTGATGGCAAGTTGATCAATTTNATATATATATATATATATATATATATATATATATATATATATATATATATATATATATATATATATATATATATATATATATGCTTTTAGGATGTGTCTTCTATTGCATTCAAATAAGATTCATTTTCTTGATGTTTCTTTAAGGCATTAATGAGTTTTATATGTTGTCTGTAGATGTGATTCTTTAGGATTTTGCATGAATTGATCTAAAACACTTATAATATAGGCATGATTATGTGAACAAGATAGACAAGTTTTTCGATCAATCTGATCTCCAAGTTTGTGGTAGTAATCAATTAGAACTTTTGAGGATTTTTATCCCATCGTATATGGGTCATTTAGTAGATCTAAAATGTAGAATTAGTAGTTTATTGGAAAATGAGTATCCTAGCCCTCAAATGAGCAACTCAATATCAAGAAAGAATTTAATGACTCCTAGACCGTTCACTTCAAATTATGTAGAAATTTGATCTTTTGTTTTCTTTATTCCTTCAAGAATGTTACTTTTTATAATCATATCACCCATAAATACTATAATAAGTGTGATTTCCTAAAAGAATTTGAGCTTAGTTATGGGATTGGTTTATAAAATTCATCCTTTCAATGTTTTTGTCCAATCTCTTAGATTAAACTTTTAGGAATTGTTTGAGCCCGTATAAAGCTTTTTTTAACATGTACACATAGGTAGTGCTAAAAAACTTATTAAAATATGGTTGGAGTTCCATATAAGCTTCTTCTAGTAACATTAATTTGAGTTCTTTTTTTTTTCATTTGATTGTTGTAGGACTAGTTGAGGTTGGATGCTAAAGATAGAAGTACTGATGTTTAGTGTTTTGACTGGTGCAAATCTTTCTCTCCATAATCAGCTCCATAGGTTTGAATATAGCCTTTTGCAATGAGTCTAGATTGCACCATTCAAGTATCCCATTTGTATTTTAGTGTATGCCAACTTACATTCAATTAATTCGTTTTTCTTCTGGCAATTCTACCATCGTTTAAGTTTGGTTATCTTTTATATGTCTCGTTTCTTCAGTCATGGCTTTTCTCAATGCTTTATTGTCAAGTGCTTTTTGGTTAATTTTTTGAAACTTGATGTTAGTTATCTCAGTGAAAAATATTTTGGTTTAAAATTCATCCTTTCAATGGTTTTACTGAATCTCTCAAATTAAACTTTTAGGGATTGTTTGATCCCGTAAAAGCCTTTTTTAAAATGTACACATGGTTAGTGCTAAAAATCTTATTAAAATATGGTGGGAGTTCCATATAAGCTTCTTCTATTAACATTAATTTGAGTTCATTTTTTTTTTCATGTGATTGTTGTAAGGACTAGTTGAGGTTGGATGCTAAGGATAGAAGTATTTCAATGATGTTTAGTGTTTTGACTGATGCAAATATTTCTTTCCATAATCAACAATATAGTTTTGAATATTGCCTTTTGCAATGAGTTTAGATTGCAACATTCAAGTATCCCATTTGTATTCTAGTGTATGCCAACTTACATTCAATTAATTTCTTTTTTTCTTCTTGCAATTCTACCATATAGTAAGTTTTGTAATCTTTTTATATGTCTCATTCTTTAGTCATGGCTTTTCACAATGCTTTATCGTCAAGTGCTTTTTGATTAACTTTTTGAATCTTTTTGTTAGTTATCTCAGTGAAAAATATTTTGTGGGAGGAGAAAATATTTGATGTATGGTACATGTTTGTGTTTTCCTTTTTTTAAAGCAAAAGGAAGGTTAGCATGATGATGAGTTTAAATTTTACAGGTGGAGATTATGCCTTCACTACAAGGTGATTGATCTTGTACGAATTTAGTTGGCTTAGCATGCTTTCGTTCAGTTATTGGCTCTTTGTTCTTCTTGAGTATACCTGTAGTAATGGTTTGGGTTCATCAAGTAGGATTTGTAGGAATTGTTGTTTGAGGATGCCATTTGCATTGATAGTCTTCACTCCAAGGTTACTTGAGATTTTGTGTATTAATTCATGGTTGAGAGACCAAGATTGACAAAATTCAAGTTGTCAAAATTTCAAGGCTTTACCTTAGTCATATAATCCTTAATTTTCAACAAAGGCAACATCTTGGGTGATAAAGATTTTTATTAGAACTGGGATGTTAGCACTTCATGCTTTTTGAGTTTAGGACTATCCTGAAAAGATGCATTTTAGGTCTCTAGAATAAAGTTTAGTCTTTTGATAGTTTTGATGATTAACACTCAAAGGTTTTTAATGGAAGCTGTGAGTGTATTATGTGAGTGATAAATCTGATGAATATAATAGTTAAGATGTTTTCCTCCAATTAAAATTTAGAGCATCTCTCTCAAAAGTAAGGACCCTAGTTGTCTTAAGGAGATGACAAACTTTTCTTAATTCAATCCCATTTTATTGTCAGGTTTTAGCACACGAGACTCAAAGGTAATTTTTTTTAATGAAAAAAGGATCAGATTTGATTAAAATAATGCTTTCTATTATCAGACTTGATATATTTAATACTAGTGTTAAATTGGGCAATGTCCATTTTATGGAATATTAGGAGGATTTTATATTAGACTTATGTTTCATAAGTAGGATTGTGCATTAATAATCATCTATGAAAGTAGTAAATCATATTTGGGATGGTCCCCATATAATAGTGTATATTAGGGAAAGAAGACATTGAGGTTTTTTAGTGGCACAGAAGTTATGATAGTATTTTATGTTTGGCCTATTGACACATCTCATATTGGAATTCTTTTAACTTTAATTTTATTGAGTAATATGGAAAATATAGATTATAATACGCTAAAATTTGTATGATCCATTTGAATTTGGTGGAGCCAAATTTTTTTGTTATTGTATTGATTTTTTCAGATAAATGAGCTCGAGGTATGCTATTATAAATACTTGTGTCCCTAACAGTAGATTCCTCTTCCCATAGCATATCTAATCATCTCTTTCATGGTTCGATCTTGATATAGATATCAAGTAGGATAAATTACTAAAATCTAATTTAATTAGATATCAATTTTTTGAATAGATATTATGTTCGTGAATTATTTAGATATGTGGATAATAGATGACAACGAAAGGGAATGCGCTAGTTTTATATATATTTTTTCTGGCAATAATGATTTGTGTTCCAACAAATGCTTTATTTTATTATTTTTATTAGAAATATTTATAATGACAATCAAATCCCTAGCCATTATTCCTATTTATTTCTTTCTTATTAGCTTTTATTCCCTCATTATTTATTTCCTTTTTACTTTATTCTATTTTATTTATTTTCTTTGTTGTATCTTTTGTAATTGAATTTAAATACCCCTTCTATCAATGAAAATAAGCTGCTCTATTCTCAAAATTGAAATGGTATTAGAGCCAAGAATTTAACCATAGCCGCCGGCTCTTCTTGAAGTTTTTTTCTTGCAACCAGGTCCTTCTCCTATGTCTTGGTTCCTTCACCCAATCGCTGAATCTACCACCCCCATGGAAACTCTTTCATAAGAATTTCCCTGGTGTTCTCCCGTGGAAATTCTCTCAGCCATACTTGGAAGAATTATCTCGCTGGTTTTCTCTAGTTAGATGCCTTCTATGAGGTTTATCCAGTGTTTCTCCTGCTAGAGGCCTACCACCATTATTCTCCCGCTAGAGGCCTATTGCTGGTATTTTCCTGCTGGCAGTACGGTGTCTTTAGTGAGCAGTCTCCCATGAGGATTATCCAGTGTTTTTGTCTTCTGCAGAGGCCAAACGTGAGGGTTCTGCTTTGTGTTTTTCTACGGCATTCTGCAGCAATAATCGTTGTATTCAGTTTTTTCTGTTTCCAACTGTTGTTCGTTCTACAGACGGTAGTTCTACAGGAAGCAACAACAGCCAAAGGTTTCCTCTGTAGTTCCCTGCAGGTATCTGAGCTACTTAAGTTTTATCCATCTATCATGACCCTACTGGAATTCATCGATGGCTCAGAACCACAACATCTTCTTTGGTTCTGTCGGAATCATGGCGGATTTCTTCAACATTGAATCATATTCAAACGGTGTTCTTGACTCCATTGGAGGATCAACTTCAACCTTCACTCCCTTACAGTCTAGAGAACCGGAAACCAACAATTTTTTGTTCACAACTCATAAGTTGAACGACAGTAACTTTTTCAGATGGTCCCAAGGAGTGTCTTTGTTCATCAAAGGACGTGAAAAGTTCGATCACCTCACAGACATGATTCGTCAACCTCGTCAACCTCCAAATATTGAACCAGCATATGGAGCTTGGGAAGTAGAGGATTCCATGATCATGCTATGGTTGATCAACTCCATACAAACTTTGATTGATCGTTCATACGTGTTCCTCCCTTCAGCTAGTGCCCTCTGAACGGCTGTCTGTGATACCTACTTGGATACAAGAAATTCCGGTCAACTCTACGAGATATCTAAGAAGATCCAGGTAGCAAAACAGGGGTAAAGGACAATGACTCAGTACTATAAAGACCTTGTTGCACTATAGATGAAATGCGAACTTTACTACGACTACATTTGGGAGTATTCGACGGACCTATCCTTCTTACAGAAGATTGTGGTAAATGATCGTATGTTCCAGTACCTGATTAACTTTGACAAAAACCTTGATGAAGTCCTGGGCCGTATTCTTGGTCTGGATCATCTTCCTTCCGCTTGCGCTGCTTTCATCGAGATTCATCGAGAAGAAAGCAGAAGACTTGTCATGCTCAACACTTCTGCTCCTTCAGCTGAATCGTCTGCCTTGATCTCAAATAGTGCCCAACCCTCACCCATGCCACATCGGACCGATCACCACACTTTTGATTATTGTCACAAACCCATCCACATTCGGGATAAGTGTTGGAAACTTCACGGTAAACCGACATATAAACTTTTGACCAAATCCTCAGCTTCCAAGGGTCTCATGGCGACGACCGAGTCTACCTCGGCTGAACCGACTCCTACCCGGAACATTCTAGAATCCTTAGAATCCCTAAAAAATCAGATGGAGCAATTGATCAAGCTTCTTAGAGCCAATCAAGTCTCCGGAGGTCTGTCGTCCTCCCACGTCTGACAAGGTACTCTTTCTATGGCTCTTACAGCTTATTCCTCCTTTAATCGTACCGTCTTTGGCTGAACTCTAAGGTAGATCAGCAGATGTGAAAAGAACATAGATGACATGACTTTGCCTATCTCTTTTAGACGAAATGAAGTATGCACGCTACGAATTAGGCAGTTGATCGGATCATCAACCTTCTCCCCTTACCGCTCCGTGGGTTAGGTAGATTTCTTTCCGGGTCACTTCACTCCTTTTCGAGAGCAAGAAAACTCTCCTCTAAATAGATCAAGCAAAAATCATCGTCGAGTTTTTCTAGAGTAGGTTCAATAAAAATCATCCCACCCTAGCTCTTCTCTTTATTATTAATTTAGGTATCACGGATCACATGACTGGATGCTCGCAAGCTTTCACAACTTACTATCCATGCTCTGGAAAAGATATAGTCATAATTGCCAATGATTCATGTTGTTCAATTGTTGGTAAATGATTAATTGTACTAACAATCGATCTCTCTGGAGTTTGTTTTTTATGTTTCTCAGTTGCAGTTTACCTTGTTATCTATCAACAACAAGTTGATAAATGATATTGATTGCCTGACTGAGTTCTCTTATGATGATCGTTCGACGAGGATAATTGGAACTGCTAAGATGATAGTTAGACTCTACGCTTATAAGAGAAGAACGCGGAGAGTGAGGACACTGTCGGCCGTTTTTTTTATTACATCTTTAAAATCTTTTATTTAATTTAACTTTATAACTTCAAATAACTTTATGATTTGAAAAATGTAATAATTTTGTGATTTTAAAAATAATTCAAATATGAATATAACCCCTTTTTTTTATTTTTCAAAGTAACATTTTAATTTAAAATAGGTGAGACCAAACGGGTCCCACATTTTAAATAGTTTAGACGAGTGAATACGATACTACAAGTAAAACACTTATCCCGAAGGATAAATATCACTTTTAATCACCTAGACTAAAGAATTTGTGACATCCGTTCGGCCTGCGAAATTATCTTATTTGCCGACAAGTTCCCCTACCTAATACGAGGATTAGATAAGGTTTATTTTATCTGGGTTTCTGGTTCCCTATAGAGACAATCCCCTATAGTTAATTATATCTTAAATAACTGGGAGTCATTTAAGAAAACTCTCGATTAAGATCAGATAGTTTTGTTTTCAAGATTTCAAAGTTTAGATTTTCACGATTGGACATGAGAAAATCAAAGAGGAATGACTCAAAATAGGAACAATTATTTAAGGAATCCAAAGGGAAGAAGAGTAGGGGACGTCACAGATCCAAGAGAAACCTCGTGAGATTCCCAACTATCCTATTGTTTGGCTTTATGTCTTTTGAAATGACGCTTATTTGATATTTCAATTCTGCAAATCATTTAGGATTTAGAACTTATGTTTGCACAATATCAGACTGTGTAAATAGCCTAAAAAAAATAAGAGGATTTACACCGTACCGCACGGTAACCTCGGAATCCTAAAGCGTTAGGACTTATAGTTGTACAACAGAATTGTACAAAAAGTCTAAAGAGTGATCCTATGGGTTGTTATTTAAACAAAGGAAAGTGTATAGTGTTGTGAAAATATTTATGTAATGTGAAGATGTTTTGCTGCTGCAGATCTACCTGGAAATTGTTCCTCGTCGCGCTGCCCACGATGTTCGATCCAAATTCTTCGTAGTAGCATCTCCTGGTTTAGTTTTAGTTTTGAACATGCTCCTAACCACTAGGTTATTCTATACTAAGGCATAACATATCAAAGTAACTAAGCATGCAGTGTGAAAGAACAATAAAAATGTACTGTACAGTAAAAAGAAAAGACAATATAACATACTGAAAGAAGAGCATAACGTGCTGTAAAGAGTAATATAACATGCTGGGGAAGCAGTATAACAGGCTATGAAAATAATATAACATGCTTTAAAATAAAATATTGTAATATAAGTTAAACTTGTACACCTGAGAGGTTCATTGCTCCTTTAAATTTAGCTATTATGCGCTGTGTAAAAGAGGAAAGTATGACCTGAAAAAGACTTAACAGAAACAGGTAAATCATAGGAAAAAGACAAACAAATAAAATAAAATACAACATCACATATAAAGGACCAAGAATAGGAAATTTATATGTGATA
>JXCR01096686.1:283009-298267 GCA_002079205.1 Phalaenopsis hybrid cultivar | reverse complement strand
GCTTTTTCATTTAAACTGTGAAAAATATGAGGTCAGTTTGATTTCATATTTTTCTAAAAATTATATATATATATATGTAAATTAAAAAGTCCTTCCGAAGCGGGCGACCGGATTTCAATTCCGGCGGCCGACAGCTTCTTACGGGCGACCCCCAAACGTAACTCCCCCCTTTTAAACGCCGACATGGTGTTTAACTGTTTTTGGCATGTTCTTCAGACCTTTACTTGCCATCCGTCTTTTAGTAAAGAAATATTTACTTTGGTTTCAATTATATTCTCTGAGGGGTAACTCTTATGTTTGAAAACTTTGTGTTGGGGGCTGCAATGTTTTTGTTAACTCTAATTTTCTGTGGATGATTGCTTTGTTTGATCATAGGTTTCAATCTTTGTTTCCAACATGCTAATCTTCTTTAATCATCTAGATTGACGTTGAGAATCCTTGTGTGGTAATGTCTCAAGATAAAAGCAGGGAGTTCTTGCATTCTGGGAATGACAAGGATAAGTTCAAGGTATTTTTTTTCATATAATTTATCCAGCATTATGCTAGCTGCTTAGCCTTTTTAATAGTTCTAGCAGGCCTGGTTTCATTTTATCAGCTAATTTGCTGCTTAAGCTGAAACTAAACTGCAAGCTCTTGTGCTCTTGACATAAATTTGTTTACCATGTACTAGTATCTCTGTTTGTCACTTATGATTTATTATTTCTCTGCCTATTTAATATTATTTTACTTCCTGCAGTTTTTCTTCAAGGCCACTCTTCTTCAGCAAGTTAGCGAGCTACTTGAGGGTATTAAAAGTCATTTGAATGCGGCCAATGCTGTTCTTGCTGAATTAGAATTATCAATACGTCCTATTATCGAGGAGGTGAGAGAATTGCGTGAGAAAGTTAAGAACATGGAACATGTTGAAGAAATTGCGCAGGAGGTTGAAAACTTGAAGAAAAAATTGGCTTGGTCATGGGTGTATGATGTTGGGAGACAAATTGAGGATCAAAATGTTAAGCTTGAAAAACTTAAACAACGTGTTCCTACTTGCCAAGCTAGAATTGACCGACTAACAGTAAGCAGTTTAGCATTTCCAATTCTTAATTTATTCAGGTATGTTAGGATGGGGTGCAGCATTAATGCCAAAACCATTAGCCAAAACCATTACTGGCTGAGTAGTCATTCTGCATTTGATGTTGTCTTGGTTGTATTTTCTGTGAAAGATGAGATTTATCCTTTTCGATCTTAACTCTTCAAAATATCTTTTTTTCTCCACTTCACTTGTCAGAAAGTAAAGAGCATCGGTTAAATTTGCGGATGGTCTTTCTTATATTTTACTGGAATGTAATTTCAGTAAGCTCTTCTAAAGTTTTGAGATCTTTTTGAAACTTTGATATTTTTGATTGGGACGGAGTTGGTAGTGCTTCTTTTCATGAATTTTTTGTACCTTCTCTTAATACCCAAATTCAAGTAATAATATATGTTCTCTAACCTTTTGTACCATTGAAATTTGATCCATACAGACATTTCTGCTTTTGGCTGATGGGTTCAAATTCTCTTTTCTTTCTTAGGAGCGTCATAGTCCTAAAATTAAATTTTGTTGGCTATATTAAATTGTCTTTTTGTCTTAAATAACCATTGCATTAACGGATATTTTGGCTGTATTAACTAATTGATTTACCGGATATTTCGGCTGGATAAATTAATTGATATTCACTACTTCATTTCTTAATTCCTCTCGACTTCCCCTATGGGCCCCCTAAAATACTAAAACGTGAGATTTGTTATCAAAGGCACCCTGTTAATTCATGCTGATATATCAATATTGTAATTCTATTTGCTGAAATGATAGTTTTTTTTTTTTCTAGAAGTTTATTGATAGAACTAAAGGTTTACAGTTCTATTATATTATGTTGCTTTATGTTAAACTCACACTTGTTTTTTGCACTTTTTATTTTAGTTTGTTATTTTATTTTTTGCCTTAACATAACGAAAGTCATACTACAGATGAAGTTTTAAGTAACTTTTTTATTTCCTCTCATTTTTATTTAGGATTTACATGTGTTCTGCTCATTTAGCTATAAGTTACTTTTGATTTTTACTTTGTTAGCTCAGCACAGGACCCATGCCTTTTGGAACCATCTGGATGAAAATTCCTTGCCTTATTTGTGCTTATTTTAATATCCTTTTTTTGGCATCCAGAACTTTGAAGTTGTGGACATTATCCCCACTAACCTGTTCCTGCACTTCCCTTAGCATACTTATCTCACACTTTATCTTCTACTAATCCAAATTTCATCAATTTTGACATTCGTCATTCCCCCATGCTGAACATATGATTGCTTTTACTTTGTGAAATATGACATTACTTATTTTGCTATTTTTAAGTTCCATATGGATTGTGCAGTTCATATTTGAATATATAGATATTTCTTTTTCTTATGCACAGAATAGGCTGGATGAATTGAAGACATTACTTGGTGACAAGAAGGCCCAAATCACATCATTAATGGAGAAGACCTCTGATGTTAGAAGAATAAAGGAAGAGTTGCAGAGCAATCTTTTATTGGTATTTTGATCACATTCAATCTATTTATTCTCCTGTAATGATTGCTTTTATTTTGCTAATGCACTGATATGTAAAGAAATTTGGAAAAAATATACTAATATTTTTGTAATTTTTTTTTTTTAATTTTTTTGGTTGATTGTGCTGATCAAACAATGGCCACATTTCAGTTTTTTTGTTGAGCAAGCCCAAATCGTCTGAAATTTCTAATGCATATTGGAAACTACATGCATCAGTTTATTTTCTAGAAGCTATATGTTGTCTCTCTTTGGGAGATGTGTAATATATGGTCATTTTTTAAGCTTTGCTGTTTTTCCAATTGTAGCATTGTATTGGAAACGGTATGAGTCACTCTCCTGTATTTGCGGTAAGATTTCTCATTGAACTAAGGTATTGTGGAGGAATGCACTTAGATCTTCATGATTTAATTACTATTTGTTGTTAGGAGTAAGATTTTGTTTAAGCCGGTTTTACAATTAAAACAAATCATGCTAAATGCCTCGCTGGATGACATGCAGAGGGGAATTTTTTGGTTATTAGGATTTGTTGGCTGTTTTGGTGGTGACATACACATCAATGAAGCACAAATCTAGCTCTAGCATGTTTTTGATTTATGCGCGATAGATTTATTGCCTCATTGGGTAGATACCAGTTGAATGCACGAATATTGACACATTTTTTAAAGTTCAGCTTGCGTTATTCATGCTTTCTTCTCTCCTTTAAATTGTCACTGATGCTAATGCGTCTTGTTTTCAATTTTGGCTTTGATCTCCTCTTACAGTTTTATTCTACTAGAATTTTTTTTTAAACTTTTTTGTTTATCTCATTTCCGATGTTGTTGGAATCAATGGAGGAAAAGTACGTTTAGTAGGAAAGTGAACTATGAAAGCACGCATGATAGTCATTGATAATCTTGCTACATATTTAAAATTCAAGTGATATCAGCCAACGAGCAATGGAATGTAATATTGTAAAGTTAAAGTTTCAAGAAGAAAGAAATATATTAGTACAAGAAAATAACAAAAATAAGTTCCCATGTAAAATGTTTCATACATTTTTTTATTTAGAGTTAGACTAAAAAGGTGTTGATACGACTTATATTCAAGTCATTAAAAATATGTATAATAGAGCTGTTACTTGTGTTCGAATTGAAGGAGGATTGACCAAATATTTTCCTATTTCTGTTGGATTACATCAGGGATCGACTTTAAGCCCATATCTTTTTGCTTTAGTTATGGATGGTCTTCCTGGATATTTACAGGAGGATGTGCCTTGATGTATGCTTTTTGCTGATGATATCTTTCTCGTGGATAAGACGAGAGAAAAAACCCAGGAAAAACTTGAATTATGGAGATCTAAATTGGAGTCTAAAGGTCTTCATTTGAGTAGAACTAAACCTGAATACTTGGAATGTAATTTTAATAGTAGCTCTAGTGATAGAAGTGTAACTTTGGGTGATCAAATTATTAAAAGGTTTGAATGATTTAGATATCTCGAGTCTGTTGTTTAAAGCGATGGTGATATAGATGAGGATGTTGATAGTAGAACTCAAGTTGGTTGGTTAAAGTGGAGAATGCTTTGGGCCTTTTGTGTGATAGAAAAGTACCACTTAGACTGAAAGGAAAGTTTATAAGATGGTGGTGAGACCTGCAATGCTCTATGTTGCTGAATGTTGGCCTTTAAAAGTTAAGCATAATAGTAAGTTAAGTGTTGTCGAGATGAGAATGATTAGGTGGATGAGTGGCTTTACACTTGGAGACAAAATGCGAAATGAATATATCTGTGATAGGGTTGGTGTAGCTCCAGTGACGAACAAAGTTAGAGAAAGGCTTCTTAGATAGTTTGGTCACATTGAACGTCGACCATCTGATAATCCGATTAGGAAAGTAGATGTTTAAGATTGAACTTATGTTAAGATAGGCAGAGGTAGACCTAGGAAAACTTGGACTTATTATATAAAAAATGATATTAATTTATTAGAACTAAATGAAAATATGACACTAAATAGGTTGCAATGCATAAAAAAGATTCATGTATCCAGACCCCACATAGTGGGATTAAGGCTTTGTTATTGTTGTATTATTATTGTTAGGCTAGAGATTCAAAATGAATGTACAATTAGATTAGAGCTTCAAAGCTTCAAAATATAGAAAGAATTCCTAGATACTATAAATTTAAGACTATTTTGAATAATAATAAAAATTGTAATTAAAGATATGCACAAATCAATTCTAGCAAATTGAATAAACTCAATAATGATACCTTCCATAAATAATGCTAATGTGCTGACTTCCAAAATTCTTTAATCAGGTGTGATTCTATTAGCGATGAGCCCTAACTAACTTATTAACCTTAGAAGAGACTTTTCAACTCTTTGCCTTAAAAGTGTTAGGCTGATAACAACACGAGGTCCTTGAAATGGTGATATGTCTATTCACAACTACAACATCTTGAAAATTCCAAATTCACTTTGGTTGATTTTGATCAACCTTGTTTGGATTTGATCAACCCGACTAACCTTAATCAACCCTAACATGCCTTCAATACCTTTCCTCAATCAAATCAATGCGAAAGCCTAAGTGGATTCTTCCTCTAATAGATGTTTACTGGTAGTCAATCCTAACTAAAATGCACACCCAATTCAAACAAGCAAAAATATCAATTTTTTTATTCAGTCTATTAGAACCAAATAAGGTCACTTTCCATACCAATTGTTAGTGGGCAATCGTATCCGCTCATGTTTAAATGTTTGCTTACTTGTCATCCCTTTTCATTGACAGGTGCAAAAATATTTTATGATAACCAGAAGGAAAACCAATTCATCAATTTAAAATTTTTGCCCCTATACATGCTTACAACTTTGCAAATACTAGCTTTTGACAAAACAACCAAGCTATTACTAACAAATTTTAAAAATTTGTTTAAGAAACCAACCATTCACTTGTTGAGATATTGTTCGCTTTGGCCTTATGGCTTTATTATTTTATCTCATTTTTGTAGCTTTTCAAATGTCACTCATCCACTGGGTACTCTAGTGCAAAAATACTTGAGAGATCAAATTTATTCTATTTTAGGTGTACAAATTCCCCCATTTAAATTGACGTTCTTGTGGGTATTTGTAACCCAGAATGATTCTTAAGAGGTTATTTTCATCATATAGCATTTTATCCCATCTTAGGTTCAATAGATTGGCTTTCATGGCGTAGCATTTTGTTCAGTATAACACTTATTTTCTATCTTTAAATTAGTGTAATGCTTTGATATTATTACCAATAGATGAACTCTCACACATTGAGATATTATCTGTTTCGGCTTAATGGCCTCATGATTTTGTTCCATTAGTGCAACTTTTTAGAAGGTCATGTATCCCAAGTGTGTTCTCTTACAAGCACAAGTAACTTTGTAGATTTTGATGAAATTTTAATATTGTACCAAAAAATGCCGTGATGGTTAAGACATATGATGTCTGGACCAAGGTCTTGTAAGCCTTAACTTCGTTAGCTCGTCAAGTGTTTCAATACTTTGGAAAGAACCTGAAACATGCAATGCTTATGTTAATTAATTTGGAGTGATAGGACTATAGGTTTGTAAGTCCGATGACCATACAAATATAATGGTTGAATGCAATAAGCCTAAATATAATTGAATCACTAATAGAATTTTTCTCAACAAGCCTAAAGGTGGCTGAATATAAGGCACTCATTCAATAATCGGTCAAGGAAGTTGTTCTAAAATCCCTTTGTAGGAAAAAAAAGCGTTAACAATGCAAATTGAGAAAGGTTTCTCTACTGTTCATATAACTAATGATTAAGCGGCGTTATTGCTCTGAATATGGAAGTTTGTTTTTTTTTTTTTTGACAACAATATTGACAATTTGAATCTCAACTAAAAAGAATACTTGCCATACCTACCATTCATTTTGCCACCTAAATAAAGCTCATATTTAGATGTTTGGATCCGAGGCATATCCTTGAACAATGTCTCTACGAAAGTGTTTCAAACCAAAATCAATAATCATAAGAGGAAGCCCCAACCTTTGTCAACTATTTGTCCCCAACAAATATAATAATGTTAAAAATTTTTAAAATTTATAACACCAACACACATAATATACAAACATATAAAACATAAATGGTTGCTCGATGCTTAAAGTTATCGTCTTCCACTTGTCACATCATGTCAGTTGAAGGTGTCGAATCCAAAATTAACTAAATCATACTAAAGAGCCAATTCCTTATCAATGCAATTAGCAAAAACTAACTAGAAGTTTGTATGCTCATTAGGATGTGACATGTTCTTTGACTAGTACAACTAACCCTTCATCAACAATTCTTACGGTATTTTTTTCAGAGCACAAATAGTAAGTCGAGAAAATTTTTTGATCAGTCAGTCATGTGATCTGTGACACCTGAGTCAACGATCCATGGACTAGAGGAGAAATAAACTGTAAGAGCCATAATAAGCGTACATTGTCGGACGTGAGAGGTCGACGGACCCGCAGAGACTTGGTTGGCTCCAAGAAGCTTGATCATTTGCTCAATTTGTTTCTTAAGGGATTCAGAGGAATTCAAGATGTTTGAGGTAGGAGTCGGTTGAGCCGTGCCTTGTTCGGTTGTTGCTGTGAGTACTTTGCAGCAGAGGATTTTGCCGAAGGTTTATATGCTAGCTTATCGTGAAGTTTTCAATACTTGTTTCAAATATGGTTGGGTTTGTGACTACAGTCACAAGTGGGGGGAGTGGTCCGAGGTGGCATTGACGAGGGCCGAGCATTATTTGAGATCAAGGTGGACGACTCAACTGAAGGAGTAAAGTGCCAAGCATCACAAGTCATCTAATTTTTTTCGGACGAATCTTGGTTATAGCGCTCGAGTGGAAGGAAGATGATCCCGACCAAGAATACTGTTTTGGACTTTGTTAAGGTCTTTGTTAAGACCAGCAAGGAATTGGAACATATGATTCTTTTCTATGATCTTTTGGAAGAGTGATAAGTAGGCGTAGATTCCCAAGTGTAGTAGTGTAAGCCACATTTCATCCATAGTGCAATCAGGTTATTATAGTATTGGGTCACGGTTCTTGAACCCTATTTTGCCTCTCGGATCTTCTTAAATTCTTCATAGAGTTAGCCAAAATTTCCTACATCAGAGTAGACATCACAGATAGCCATCCAGAGGGCACTAATTGAAGGGAGGAACATGTACGACAACCAATTGAAGTCTTTATGGAGTTGATCAACCAAGACATGACCATGGAGTTATTCACTTCCCAAGCTCCATATGCCGAGTTAGTCTTTAAATGCTCAAGAATCATGTCTATGAGATGATCAAACTTCACACGCCTTTGTCGAGCAAAGATACCGATTGGGATCATTGGAGGAAGTTATTGTCATTCAACTTATGAGTTATGATCAAGAAATTCATGTTGGCTTCTGATCCTTTGGTCTGCAAGGGAGCGGAGATTGGAGTCGATCCTCTGGTGGAGTCAAAAACATCTTCTGAGAGTAATTCATTGAAAGAAGCAACCATAATTCCGACTACTTTGAAGGATATGTTGTTGTGGTTTTGAGCTATCGATGAATTTTGGTAGAGTTGTTACAAAACAGTACAACTGCCTGAATTCTTTTTACAGAATAATGAACGTATTTGACAGACATGAACCTACAGGAAAGCGGCTGCTGCGCAGAGGAATAGAAGGAATCCTGCGGACAAGAAAATGAGGAATCATTCTAAAATTTCTATAGTTCGCTAAAACATGTTGTTCATTGAACCCCACATGGAAGCACACGCTGATACAGGAAGCTGCTTGATTCCTGCAGTTTGCTGGACTCGACAGAGGAGGCTGTCGGCTAGGAGAAGGAGGTAGACACATCTCTCCCTTCGAGTTTTGATTCTGCTGCCTCTGGAGGACAAGTGTGCATGCTACAAAGTCCCTATATGGGTTAAAGCACTCTCCAAGGGCATGGTTCGACAAGTTCACAAAAGTGTCGTGCTTCGGTATTTCTTAGGCATGTAAGTGGCTCAGCCATCTTGGGGAACCTTTTGTTGTTTCTGTGGATCCTAATGAAAACTTATCTAATATTCTCAATGATGTACCTATGAACATGACCCACTATCAGAGCCATGTGGGAAAACTCTTCTACCTCACTCATACTCTCCTCGACATACATGAATTGACTCACTATTCCATCTTCTTTTGATCACAATTTATTTTGTTCGAGCTTTTAGTTTCACTAGATGCATAGGAGGCATAAAGTTTTTTGCTAGCTTGAGTTGGTTTAAAATTGCTTACTTGACGAGCTTCTGCCATAATTACGAGGTCCATTTGGATGAAGTAGCTTTTGGTTGACAATAAGGATCTTCTAAATAGGTTAGGTTGTATACCTCCATAGATTAAAGTTTTTAGGGTTTATTATGTGCTTGGAATGATTGAACAATATGATCTTGATAGAGCTCGTCATCCCACACTGCTTAAAAAAATGTCTTCGTTGAACTGAGGAGTATCAACTATAAATCTGATCAACACATTAGGTTGAGCCGAGTAACAACTGTTGAGGAAAGTGGAGATTTGGTCCACTGTAGTTTTGGTAATAATTGAAGGTGTTAATTGTAATATTAATTAGCCTTCCTTAAGTATCCTCCCGCCAACGCTTCTCTAGATTTCGCGATTAAAGCCAGGAATATGGAGACGAGATATTTGTAATTAAGTGTTTCTTAATGAGTCTAAAAGAAGATTCATAAATTCCTTTGTGTTCACAAGAAAGAGATCAAGCATGCGATTAAGCTTACGAAAGAATTAAATATCGCATAGTAGCTGCTCCCTTGTCCTGGTCGTTCGGTGCAAAGCTTACGGGGAAAAATAAAACTGCTTTTCTTTTGTATTCTTCTTCTTCTCGTGTAGCTCTGAAGTGGCTCTCGACTTAGAGGGGGGAGAGAGAGAGAGAGGAGGAGAGAGAGAATTCTTTTCTTGTAATCGTCGAGGTGATCGACGGGTGTAATCCTCGAAGCAATAAAATTCTCTGCAGCTCTGTGGACATAGGCAATTTGCCGAACCACGTAAATCTTTGTGTTCCGTTATTGTTTTCTATTTTTCGAATTTTCTCGATCCTTTTTTTCGATTTATTGCTGTCGTTTTTCACATTAACGACCATTGTTGTTTTATATTGAACAAAAGGCTTGTGACAAAATCAAGACAAGTGGAGGTGTTTACCTGTGAGAAACCTTCGAACCAATATAATTTTATTTTTTACAAGATTGAGGAATCTTTAGTTAATACTTTATTGCTGCTTAATTTGCCTCCTAAAAATTCTTGCGTGTTTATGTGGGTTTGCAATATTTATGTGGGTTGGCGGGCATCTTTCAGAGCCCACATAATACTTTGAGAGATGATGAAAATGAAGAAGTAGAATGGAAGAATTAGCAATGTTTCTTTTTTGATTGGTGACAAAGAAACGGATGGTAAACTCGGCTCATATTGACATATTGTGATGGTTTGTTGTGCCTTATGCCCAATAATAACCTTTTGATGTTTCGCAGTCCACAGAGAGGTATTAGAGACAAGCTTCGCTAATTGTAAGAAGACTCCTACAAATTTATCTTTTTTTCTATAGATTCAATGATTTGTTGGATCAATATTTTGCAGCACATTAAACATTTTACTGTAACAGATGAAACATGGTGTTTCTTTTTTACTTTTATCGGATATTATTATTGGTAAAATATAAATAGCTATTTTATAATCTATGAAGTGTTTTTCATCCATGTTCTTTCTCTATATAGGCTAAGAAGGAGAGAGCCGAGCTTGAAGCAGAGTATTTTCGAGGTGATTCTTTGATATTGAAAATGAGGAAACGTGTTAGATTGCTTGAGCAGCAACTTAATGATACTCAGGAGCAACTCTTGAAAGATACACAGGTGTCTTAACTCTTGTTCCAATTGCGTGGAAAAAATTAATCATCTTCATTTCAAATCTGTTGGTATTTTTTACATTCTATTGGATTTAAAGACATATCTCCTTTTTATTAGTTGATGTCTGTGTCCGTCTACTTATATCATCAGTTTGGTATATCTCACAAAAAAAAAATCATAATATTAGTTGTAAATGTTTAAAATAGATCAATTAGCATGAATGCCATATTGATGCACCAAAAATTTCACAGAGTCTAATATTGATGTTTATGTTCAAAGTCTAGGGAATTCACTAAATATTTAAATCAAACTGCTAGATTTTGACATAGTTTGAATAATTTTTCTTGACTGTTTCTTGTCTTTTCATTATGGATAGATACTTTTACTTTGGGAAGCATAGTTGCTTCGGCATGCTTCATTGCTGCTTTTTTTCATGACTTTTTATTGTTATTTTCAACGTTTCTGTGCTGTTGTGGCATGCAATGGTATGCAATGATTTGGGTGGCAATGCCGGAGTGGCCAGTTGGAGCTTGAGATTGATTTTGTATAAGGTATAGTTGTGATGGTGTTTAAAGAGAATAATTTTACTTGAGACTACACTTCCAGGGATCTTTATTTGGTTGCTATTCTTTAGTGTTGAGGTTGAGAGGTGTGCCATACAAGCCTATTCATAGTTAAGTTGTGCTTCAGGCACGAATGAAAAGCCTAGTTTAAGGACTAATTTATTCCACTAATTATGATGAATTTGCAAAAGTTTGCTTATAATGAACTGTTTACATATATAATTTTGAAGCTTGTTTCTTACTTTTGCTATTTCCGTGTACAATTGTAGGCTGAGGAAGCTGAGATTGAGAAACGAGTGCAGAAACTACAAGATGAGATTAATTTGGTTCAAATAAATGTTTCAAGGTTCTTTGCTTATTTAGCTCTTTTGATGCTATGTGTTTTGTGCCTTGAATAAATTACTTTTTGGTTGGTATTTACCTGTTGCTCCTTTGTTGCCATGTGTTTTGCGCCTAGAATTAATTACTTTTTGGTTGTTATTTAATCTGTTTGCTTTAATTTATATTTTGCTGTTACAGGCTGCTTGAAGAAGAGAAGGTACTAACAGAAAGATTATCAATTGCCAGAGAAGCTATAAAAGAGCTTGGGAAAGAGGTTTGGTTTTATTTTTGGATATCTGTTGGCTCATACTTGTTCAAATTTTCTTGTTTGTCTTAATTTTTAATCTTTTAAATGAAATTAATAGAACCCATATATTGGATGGACATTCTGTCATAATCATTTCTTTTGGCTTTTGCCATGATTTGAATTTTTAATAATCATTCTTTTAGTTAGCTTGCTATGTGATCTGGGCTTGGTTGTTTTTTGTAATCTGTCACGCTTCAAGATAATACCCTCCCTATGTTGATACGGGGCATAATAGAGATTGGTATGATTTTGCTGATTGAATATATATCCAACTCTTGCTCTGGTATCATACTTATTAAAACAGTGAACGAGAAACTCAATTACCTAAATATATCTAAAATAAACATTACTGTGATTCACACATATTCAATAAATTTTACGTCTCAAATTAAGTAGAAGCAATTCAATAATATTTCATTCTTATTTTTATAGAGCGCCTAAATCACATAAAATTCATATACAAAATATAAATTTGAGAAAGAGAAAATAACACTCCTAAGAGGAAAAACAAGAGAAAGAACTTCCAATAACATAAAAGTTAAATCAAATTTTTAATAATAGTTTTGGTATTTATATTGAAGACACGAAAATAGCCTTAATAGTAGCTTAAATAAGGTAAAGGAGGACCCCTCCAACCTGTCTTGGGGGCTGAAATCCTTGAACCGACCAAGGAGGGATCCGATTAGGACCTGTTTTGCTCCTCTTTGTTACGGCTGTGATGGGAGTCATGTCTGCATCAGTATGTATCCCGGCCTGCATGGAATGCCTATTTAAAATATTTTCTATTTAACTTCGTGGACATGTTTAGATTCAGCTTTTGTATGCTTTTTGGAGACTTCGAGCAACATAAGCTTATACATGTCATATCAAATTTAGTTTTAAAATATGAAGTTCCAAATGTTAATGGTTTTCTGCTTATGCGGGATTAAACCTGAGTACCAAAGTCTCCCATCGATCAGTTGGTAACATATTAGTTTGGTTAAATTGAAAGCCCACCATAATAATGTTAATTTTAATTAATTTTTATCAGTTCCCTTAACGATTTGGTAAAGGCTGAGCTTGGCTCTTAAGTTTATCATCACCGTGCTATTTTTTATTTGAGATGCTTGCACATGCAACTATGTAGATGTTATGCTAAAGATGGATTTGTTGTACTAACAAACAGGCTCATGACAACGAGAAAAAATGTCGTGGTCTATACTCCCAATTGCAAGCTTTTCAGCAACAACAAACTAACAAGGTTAGTCTTCATTAGATTTTGAATTTTTCCAGTTTTTATCACGTATGAAGATATTGTGTAATTTATATCTTTTTAATTAAGATTTACAGAAATTTTTACACATTTTGATGTCCATGAACTTTGCTATTGATATGCTTTTCTTCTCATTCCAGGTAACAGCCTTTGGAGGCCATAAAGTTCTCAGCCTCTTGCACGCTATTGAGAGGCATCAAAGAAAGTTCAAATGTCCTCCAATTGGTCCAATTGGAGCTCATGTGGTATGCAGATATTTGTTCTATCCTTGCACTGAAATTTAAAAATATCATATTTGATATTTAATCATACAAGCAATATACTATACACATGAATGTATATATGTAGACACTCCAGCGCGAGNCTATCTATCTATGTGTGTGTGTGTGTGTGTGTTTGTGTGTGTGTATTATGTATGTATGTATTATGTATGTATGTATGTATGTATACATACATATATTTAGTACATACATACATACATATATATATATATACATACATACATATATATATACATACATACATATATATATATACATACATACATATATATATATGAAGAGGCAACTTCATTGATAAAAAGGGAGGATACAAATGTTTTAGTGAGCGAGGACAAAAAGCACACTCACAGGGATTACAGACACTCGTAGTCCCCAAAAATATAAAAAAGAAGAAAAACTCTTAATCATGATGGATGTTGTCGGTGGATTTACCGCTTCCCCTTCGCCTGGCTCTAGGGAGAGAGTCCAATAACGTACTGAGATGTGGGCTTCTGCCTGAAATTATGAGACAATCATCCTGAGAAATATTGGGTTCTAGCATTCTTTTTTTTTCCTAAATTTGTAAACCTGTCAATCTTCTGCCAGAGGTAGTTTCGTCTAATCAATGGGTGGATCTTCGATGAAGGCTCACCCCGGGGGGTATGTTGATCCACAAGCTACTTATCTGACTCCAGCAGCACTCCTTGATCTTGACGCTCTTCCAGAATTTGAGTAATCTCTTCTCTCGCAATAGGTGGTTCCAAGACACTTCGACTAGTTTCTACTACAACAAAATGCACAGTACTAGTGATTTGAGGAAGAACTGCCCCAACAACAATAGGGGAAAGCTGCTGATTTGGTTGGTGAGGAGTAGTCTGATGAGTCAAATTCTCATTCAACATTTCTGGAAGATTAACAGTGTCTGCCATATTTTCCTCCACATGGATGGTGTTGTTAGGACCTGCTGATCTCATATGTGGGTGAAGCGTGAAGTATTTAACAGGGGTGTGCCCAAATTTACAGTGATTGCAGTAGTAGAGTCTTTGTTTTGCAACAATTGACTGCCAATACCCATTGTGGGCTATACCAAGCCATATTTCATCCACATCAGTGAAGGTGATATCCCTTTCAACAAGGATTCTTGCAACCGAAGGCCTGGATAGATTGAAGGTGGGTGTATCCTATTTCATAGGTCTTCCTAGTACAGCTCCAATAGAATAGAATATTTGGTGATTGAAATAGTGCAACTTTAGGCCAGATAGTTTAAACCAGGTTGGAACAATAGACGGTACTTGGCTAGGGTTAAATTCAAGAGATCACTTGAGCAGTTTCATATATTTCCCATCAATTGTCATAAACTTCTTGGAAAATATTTTGGTATAGTCTTCCACTTTAGATAATTGTATCATCACATGTCTCTCATCAAAGAGGTCAACCTTCCAAATTCCCAATAGTTTGAGATCTTTAAAAGCCTTTCGAACGATTTTCATTTTAGGGTGTTCCGATTGAAACTTCCCAATGAGAGTGAATTTGCACTTATCAACCAAGTTGGAACTTTAACATCAGAGAAGACTAAAGCTAGTTTGTCACTCTTCCTACTTGTCTTCTTGATGAGGTTGCAATCCCCTGACCTTCGAATGATTCGTGATAAACCTGCGGGAAAACTTGATCTGATCCCATAGAGCCAACCATATCAACAAAAGAAGCTTTCCCAAAGTTTAAAACTGAAGTGGTCGGTGGTTGATAAGGAGCAGAAGCCATGGACAAGGATATGAAACAACGACAAGCTGCAGGGATTGAGTCTGGACTGCGATCGTAGCTCACGTACGTACAGGGAGGACGAGCTCACATGCGTGCAAGGAGGACGCGAGTGCAACACTCAATTCGGAGCAATCGAGCAGAACGAGAGGAAGTCGAAGCCCAGTCTACGCGCAGACAGGGAGTCGCGGCAGTGACGAGAGAAACGTGCGAAAACCACAAAAGAAATCGAAGAAGACGACGATAAAACCGCCGAAGAGGCTGAAGTCGACGCTACTTCGGATTGAAAAAGTCGACGCTGAAGTCGAAGGGAGAATCAAACGCCATCGGTGCTGTGGAATCTTAGGA
>JXCR01096686.1:258710-280091 GCA_002079205.1 Phalaenopsis hybrid cultivar | reverse complement strand
ATATATATATATATATATATATATATATATATATATATATATATATATATATATATATATATGTGTGTGTGTGTGTGCATGTATTTAGGCTGGGAAAAGACATTCCTTTATTGTGAAAATAGAATGTAATCCTTAAATTTATTGCATTACTGGGGTCTTGGTTTTATGGCGGTGGTTGCAAAATCTGTTTTTGAATGTTGTGATGAGTCTGTAGTTAGAGCACAACTTGATGCAATTTTTTTGTTGCATGAAAGTTGTTTAAGAGTGTTTTATGTTTGCTTGACAGCATTCCTTGTATATTGCAGTCTTTGGCGAACGATGACACCTGGGCTCTTGCTGTTGAGAATGCCATTGGAAGGTTATTAGATGCCTTTATTGTCACTGATCATAAGGATTCACTTGTTTTAAGAGCTTGTGCAAGAGAAGTAAATTATCATAATCTTCAGATTATCATCTACGATTTCTCAAGGCCAAGGTTTGGCTTCTGCTTTGTTTAGGGAAATTTACATAGCACGCAATTCTTATGTTTTTACATAACTCACACCTGAAATTCGTATTTACGTACATAGCACTTGGATTATTTAAACCTATATATGAGAAGCTGTATTTCACATTGAAAAAGTGATAATATTTTTATTTTTTATGTGATATTAAATTAAAGGTTTGAGTGTTTTGTGTAAATATGAAAATTTAGATGTGAGATATGTAAATTCATCATGTTATGTAAATGCCTCTAATTTTTATTTTAGGATTGTGTGTTTCCTTGCAGTGTACTTGTTATTTTTGTGGTTTGAAACGAAATCTTAGCAACTTTTGATTTCAATAGTTGCTTTTGCAGGCTTAATATACCCAATCACTTGCTTCCTTTGACTAGCCATTCAACTACTATCTCCGTATTGCGTACAGAGAATCCTACCATATGGAATGTACTAGTAGACATGGTTAGTATGAGTTTTTACCGAAATATTCAAACAAGCTTTCTCTAAATATGAATATTATATTTTGATTTCTTCTCGCATTGCATCGGCATCAACAGCCTCGCCTTTACTTTATTTTCTAAGCCTCCAAGTAAGCGATCTTAACTCCCTAGATTCTATTACTTCCGTGGACCCTTGGGAACCTCACATTTGTCTTTTTATGGCCCTTTTTGCGTTACTTTTGACCAATTGCCTTTTGCATACTTCTTTTACTTGCAGGCCTTTTCAAATTAAAAAAATACTTGAAGTGAATATATTGTTATAATATGCCTTGAACATTCGAACTCTATATTTTCAGCGCTTTCATTTTTGGGAAATTTACATAAGTACCACACAATTCTTATATATTTACCTATATAACACCTAAACTTTCATATTTACATTTATAATACTTTATAGTCATAAATCTATGAATGAAATTGTTTATTTCACTTAAAAGGTATGTGACAGTGTTATTTTAGACATGATCTATAAATGTGAGTAAAGCGATAGAGTTTGTATATTGATAAATTTACAGGCGGTAACATAAAGATCATGTGTAGAATTTAAAATCCTTTTGTTATACATTTGCATAATGCCTTCTATAATGAAAATTCAGTTTAGAAAAGAAAACATTTTGGGTCAGTAGGGTAGTGTTGTAAGCCCTAACTTTTGATATTTTTTCAAATCATTGAGATGTAATATCCAACCCCTAACACAATGCACATTATAGATGCATGGATAGATAGATGGATGGACGGATGTATAAATTCATTTTAGGTTCAATCACTTGCAAATGAGCTTATAGAGTTTACAAAGGCTCATAGCCTTTCCAACCTTCCTTGCTCTATCCTCTATTCGTAACTAATGGAATTGACAATGCTGACAATATATCATTGTTCTATAGCACCTATGAACTGCACTCCTAGCACCCCAACGCTGTAATTATGTCGCTGGGATTCCGTGCATCCCCAATTCAAGTGCCTAGGCGCTGCAAGAAAATGCCTCAACGTTCCATGTCCAACAACTACTTTCTGACCGCTTTGTATTTTCATTCCAAAAGACTGGATCTGACTCTTAGGCTTAAGTTTTAACGTCTAGGCGCCAAAACACCACTTTGCTCTATTTGCTTATTTTGAATTCTGATTTGCTTCTTGCACTGCTACCTGCTTTTCAATACAGAATACCTTCAAAAAACATAACATAAACATACAAGAAGACAATTTAAAGATGATAAATAAGCACATTATACACACATGTTAAAATCTCTCAAACTTATATTTTACTTGCCCTCAAGTAAATTCAAAACTTAATTTTAATTTTTCCAAAAATTTATAACTGGTGCATACCGTTGTTCAGTTCTTTTCCATCTAGAACTTGAAAATATACATAAACAAACAACATTCAGTTCTTTAGATCTTCCTTTCAAAGTTTTCCCTTATAACAAATACTCCACACAAAAACTAATACAATCTATATATTTATTTTAATTATTATTTATTCAGCATCATTAAATCAATTGGAAATATCATCTTTGAAAAGTTTGATCTCTTATTAATTTAAATTACTCAATTAGCAGTCTATAAGCAAAAATCTTAGGTTAGAAGGGAATATCCATGATTATACTTTTAATTCTTTAAAGTGGATGGCTGAACCAATTTTTGAGAGAGCCATCACCTCAAGTTTCTCCTCGATGTTACATTCATATTTTTCTCATTCTTTTTCTTTTCCATTCATTTTTTTCTTTAGGATTACTTCTTTTAATCCCTTATTACCCCTTTTCTTATACACATCATGGAGGATTATTGTATCTGGATCGGTTTATAATGATTTTGAATTCCCCAATACATCTATAAATAAAATTATCACATCATTCCTTCCTCTTCAGATTAATTATTTCTCTTTTTTATTTCATTTTAAGTGTCAACAATAATCATTATACAAGGAATTCTTAAAGTAAAAAAAAAATCGAAATTGTAGCTTTTTGCATCGCCCATTTCTTGCCATGGTATATGTACAGTCAAATAGGAAGCTAAAATACTTGAACTCAATGTACAGTTACATTATTTGTAGGATCAGTGAGATTATATGAACTTTGCGTAATCCTTTATTCGTTAAGTTAATTTAAATAAATCAATATATATATATATATATTTGTGTCTCAAAATGATCCTAGGAAAATTTCAAATTATATAAAAATATTATTTATCTCTTTCGCTCTTTTGTAAGGTATTATAACGAGGGCATATAATTTTTACAACTTGATTATTTTACCATTTCAAAAAATTGGGTATTTCAGTAAGTGGGGTAAAAGGTTCTTGTATCCTTCTTTTATCATTAATGCCATGAACATTTTTATTATTCAATTTGAGAAACTTTATTCCTTAGGTCTGTTTTGTCATTCTTTATTTGACATGTTTCTTTGTGTCTATTTCATGGTAAGCTTACTTTCAGTAAATTATTGAAGTAAATATCCTCATCTACGTTGCAGGGTAGTGCTGAAAGACAAGTTCTCGTTCCAAACTATGAGATAGGCAAAGATGTTGCTTTTGAACAGAGAATTCAAAATATGAAGGAGGTCTACACTTCTGATGGTTTTAGAATGTAATCTATCCTTCTAAAAATAATGGCTTTTAAATCCTCCTGCATGCTCTGTTAATTAAACATAGAATTGGCCAAAAGTTCTCCCAAAACTGACGTAATTTGATACTGATAACCTACTTTTTTCGAACCCTAAAATAAATAAAAAATTGGGCAGGAAATAATAGAGAAAATTATGACCAATCATAGATGAAGAACAAATCAGAGATACTTAATTTTATTGAAGTTGAATGATTGGACAATCAAGCCTAGGATTTTGTACACGTTCAATATTTGTCAAGAAACTTGTTATATATTGATTCAACTGATGTATGCTAGCAGGTCATGGATGAATACTTTTTGGAAATATGACATTGAAATATGTCTTGGTAAAAAACAAATTTTAGAAGTAATTTATGACTTAATGAGGCTTGTTTTATTGCAATATAACATGCTTGATTATTATTTTTTTTTTTCAAGGCTTATTTGGGGGTTTTTTTTTTCTTGAATAGCAAGGGCATATTTGGTTGAGTGTATGATGGGCGCACTGTTAAATGGAGGGACTTTGTGCTTTTAGATGTTTGATTGGAAGAAAAAAATACAATTTAATTTTAAGAGGAAATTGGAATACATCTCTTAAGCCAATTTCAATGTATTCCGAATTTACGCAAATCAGGTGAATTTGGAATGTACTATATAGAGCGAATGAGTTTTCAACCCACACATTGGCGGAACCTCTACATGGACATTGCCATGCCTGCTAATGCGATCTAGCTCATCAACACAAACTATTAGCCAATGCAACTCATGTATGTATGCATGCATGCATGTTTGTATGTATGCATGTATATATGAATGTATGTATGCACAAATATTTGCACTCATGCACATATGTATGGACTTATGAACGTATGTATGCACGTACGCACGTATGCATGTATGCACGTATGTACGTATGCATGTATACACATATGTGTATGTATGTATGTATGCAAATATTAAGTTTGTATGCACCTATGTATGGATGTATGTATGAATGAGTGGATGCGCGCATGCACGCATGCATGCATGTATGTATTTTGCAACCAAGCAACCCTTAATGCTTTTGAATTCATCTATGATCAATTCAGTTATTAATATTTATTTGAAAAATGCATTTTTTATAAATTTTGTATTTTTCCTCCATTTTTTTTTTGTTTATCTTATTTAAGACTGTCTAATTTGTTTATCAATATTCCTATCAGGTTTTTTAGAGGTTCGGTTCAGACTACTCTTCCACCGAACAAGAGAATTAGGAATGGTCGTCTTTGCAGCTCAATTGAGAATCAAATGCATGAACTTGAGAGGGAGACCGAGATCATCCAAGGTTTGATTGAAAAAGGAAAAGAAAAGAAAAGAAATGCAGATATAGCATCACAGGAAATTGAAGATGAAGTACGAAATGTCAAGGTAATAGATTGTTGATATTGTGGTATTCATTTGTGCTACTCATCTTCAACCTTCTGTTACCTCAATATCTGCTCTTAGAGGCGGCGAATTATTGAAGAAAGAACTTTCATGTCAAAGCAACTCACATTGAAAGATATGAAGAGCTCTCGTTCTGTTGAGATTATTCCCGACACAACAACGAATACGGTGGAACTTGAGCAAGAAATTGTGGTAACTTCTTTTTTTATTTATAAGATTATTTTTCTAATTGGTATTTTTTTTGTTAAAAGTCTAATCATATTTTTTATTTATTTTCGTTTCTTTTCTTCAGCAATTGCAAGATGATATACAATCAAAGGGATTGTTGTTAGAGAAAGTTCGATTAAGGATGATAAAGGCGGAGGAGAAGGCCAATCATCTAAAGGGATCTTTTGAGAGTTTGTGTGGTATATTTTATCACCATTTTACCATTGTTATTTTTTGACATTAATTTCTTCCCATTCAATCAAGTTGTTATTATCTCAATTAGTATGCATTCATTCATACACTTATGATAATCTTTTTGAACACACACCGAAGGTGGTGTCATGAAATGGATATGACCCCTTGTAGATATGAAGTAAGGATGATGTAGGATGACTAATAGAGTAAATATGGGATCATGACAGTGATGGGAGGGTGAACTTCCAATCTTAGCCTTGGGGTAACCTTCAAAAGATTTAATAATTTAACGGTTTGAGTAAGTATGCTTGACTTTGTGGATTTAGTGGAAAGGTTAATGAAGTGAGAGGGGTGTGCATTAGGTTTTGAATAAAATGACTATTAACCACTAATAATGGAGGAAGACTCATACCATTCGGTGGTAGAAGGAGGACTAGGGATACATTAACAAAAAGAGAAAACATATTCACATGATCTCATAAAAAAAAATCATATAAATGTGGTATGGAGGTCACCAAACCTCCATCAAACTTGCCACCACCAAGTGGGAGGAGGAGGGGCCCTAATTTGAAAGAAAACACAATCAAAGTATTCTTTTAATTTATTTTGATCATATGTCTATATATGAAGCTTTCACAATTAGATTACTACATTCAAAATAACGCTACATTTGAATTCAAATTTCGGAGGGAGATGATGAATAGATTGCTTCAAGTGATAGGATTCTTATATTTTGGGTTTTTACCACTTTTATACTTGCCAAGATAACACTACATGCATGATGCGGGAGCTTATCGCCTGCGGTTGTAACTTGTCCGAAGTGGTGACTGTCTCGAAGGGTACAGGTGGTGCTCTGACTGTAGCTCGACCTTGACAAGATTTTATCCTTCTGCAGCCCCTCCGACCTCGCTTTCAACAGCTGCAAACCACCTTTTGGCTGTTGTCTTGACCACACCATCTCCCTTTTGGTTGTTGTCCAACTCATGTTATCCCTCTTCCGGGTGCTGCCCAACCTTCGACTACTATCCAAACTACCTCCTGGTGCCCAGCCGCTGACATATGTTCTAGCTATTGNTCAGTCTATTAAGACCACAAGGAGTGAGGGAGAGGATGGAGCTTACCTAGCTGGTGGAAGATAAGAACCAGACGAAGAAGACCAACAAAAACGACACCATAGAAGGATTTCATGGGAGTAAGTCAACGACTATGACACCGAGGACCCTGTCGGCGTCATTTTAGAAGGAGACGCCGAAGAAGAGGAATGTCGGGGCCTGTCTTGAGAACAACTTCAAGCGCTTCACAAATCAGGGGTGCAGAAGAAGAGAGCAAAGAGGTTTTGTTTCCAATGTGATGAGAAATATGCCCTAGGCCATCGGTTCATGGATCACACGTTCCAGGGCATTTTAGTTGGTGAAGGGGAGGAGGCAGATAATGAGTAGATGAAGAAGCAATGGAGGAGGAATACCTTCATTTTTTTTTCACTTTGAAGATAAGGTGTTTTTTTTATTGGAGGGTATTATTACGTCGGCCTAGCCTAAGGGCAATATTGTCCTTTTGGTAATTAAGGGCAATTAATTCTTTTATTATGTATTATTTTTTTAATAAATAAACTCTAATAGATTTAGGGTTAGGTGTGCATGAAATTTTTGTGGCGAGTTTTAGGTTTAGCGTTTGGAAGAGATTTCCTACATCTCGAATTGTAGGAATTTGGAGTGATCGCCTACTTCTTGAATTATAGGTATTTTTCTTTTTATTCATGTTGAATTGTTTGGATAATTAAAGAAAAATATTAGTTTGCCCTAATTTCTATGGAATATTTTGTCGATTTTTGGGTCGGATTGTATCACAAATATTCTTTGTGATTTGATTCAGGAAGCACATTCCATTGCACTCAATAAACTTTTTGGATTTATATTCAGTGGACTTTTCAAGCTTTCTATTGATGTGATTCAAATCTAATTTTATTCACGTATTTGGACTTTCATTTGGTTGGATTTTTCGTGCTTTATAATATATTTCTGTCTAATAACTTAAGTGATCTCTAATAAATTTGTGATTTTGCAAGGTTAGCGTTGTAGGAAACATTTACTTAATTTTGATAGGTATAGACTTTGTTTAGTATAATACGGGCATAAATTAGGACATGTCCATTTTTTGGCCTGACAGTTCATTCTTTTTCCATTACAGGCCAAGGATATTACTGATATTGGCTCACTTAAGGCGTCAGCCAAGATCTTTGTTCCTGGTAAAGCTCAATATTGAAAAGTAATTGTTTTCTGCATGGCATGATTGTAGCTAATATTAACGTCCTCTGAAACAAGTAGAATAATTATGTTGGTATACTTTCTTTCTCCACATTCAGGGCTTCTAAAAATTTTTGGGAAATTTACATACATGTCACACAATTCTTATGGATTTACATATCTAACACATAAAGCTTGATATTTACATTTATACACCATCGTAAACTATGCATAAAAAGGTGCATTTGATTTAAACGTTAGTAAAAGTAGTATCTTGATGTCATGTTAAAGAATTTAATGCTATGAATGCAAATATTAAAGTTTAGGTATTGGATGTGTTAATACATAAGAATTGTGTGGTATTTATGTAAGTGCCCAAAAGTTTTTCTATTGGATTACTTTGTACGATTCTCTAAATCGAACAACCTGTTCTGCTATATTGTAATTACTTCTGGATGGTGGAACTTTATATGCAATGCTAGCTTCATGAATGAGCTGAGAAGCTTTTCCTGACTAGGATCAATGTGATGGATGATTTTCTTTATTTGCAATTAAAATGCTAGTTGATTTGAATAGGATCTAGAACTGTCACTGCTTCAAGGTTCCCGTGCATTGCATTTTTTGCTGTTGTCTTTTTTGCTTTCAACTTTAAATGGGGTCTCATATTCACATGGAAGCAGGCTTGTTATTCTCATGCTGCCACACATCTTTTTCTTTGAGTCTTAGAGACTTTCATCTGGTGCATTGCAAGTTCAAAGAACATCCTCCTAAAGGCAAAGGTTCTATAGGGGCTAGTGAAGGTGGTTTTTTCATTTTCCTCAGGTGTTATAGGGATCTAGTGGTATCATAAATAGCCATCTAGGAAGTAGTAGAATGGGTGGTCTTTTAATCTATCCAACATCTAGTTCATAAAGAGCAGGGGAAAATGGTCTTTCATTTTGAGGTTAGGCTTTTAACTGAGTTTGCAAACTGCAACTGGCTGGATCCCATTAGACAATGTTGCAGTGGTTTCTGAAATTCTCACTTTTGGTGGCGTATCTCCTCTCTTATGGAAATGCCTGATATGTTGCTTAAATTTCTTGGTTTATCGCTCTTTATTTTCTTGTATCCTGCACTACAAAAAATGATGTCTATCGGAATGCAAGGCTCAAGTAGGAAAACACGGTTTTGGGTTTATATGAGAACAATTATCCCTCAGGTGGATTAAGGGAATCTTTTCCTCTCTTTAGGAACTTTCCAAATTGTTTTTTTTTTTCACATTTTCTATCTACTTCTCCTCTCTTTTAATTTCTTTATGGCCCATTAACTTCTGACTATCTCTCAGTGTCTAGTTAGTTCTCTCTCCTTCTATTGACCAATCATAAAGAGAGAAGTCAAGCTTAGGATGATGACGAGTGAATGAGAAAAGCTATAGTAGCTTGGAGAGGCTTTTGGAGGATTGGAATTATAGTCAGTAGTACCTCTATAAATACTTCTTCATTTCACCAATCTCTTATGGAAGTTTTTTTTTATTAGAAGAATTGAAGAAATTACCTAGTTGGCTTTGGTGTCAAATATTTAAGCACAGAGGAGAATTCTTTTATTAGGGAATTATTTTAACTACTTAAGAAAAAGTTAAATTTAATTGCAAATAAATAAATAAATAAAGGGAAATTTACATATATGCCACACAATTTATATATATTTACATATTTAATGCCTTAAGTTTGATATTACATTTGTAGCACATTGGTATTATAAATTGTAGAATTCTGGAAAGAATTTTATTTCTCATTCACTTTAATGCATTGCACTTCACTTTAATGAATTTTATTTTAATGGAGCTGAATTTCATTTTAATTGTCGTTGTTGTATATATCATCGTACGATGTAGTCTCTTGTATTTGAATCTCTATTCGCCTTTCTATATTCCATTCATAGACTTGAGTGACATCATATACATGCTAATATCTTCCATTATTTTCTTCAAATAAAATGCCTTGAAGTGTTAGTCTTGTATAATAATGCTTATCTAATGGCATTTTTCTATATTTTATTTTATTTATTTCGAAAGGAATCAATTCTAAATCCGTAAATTGATTATGGAGATTTTTTATTTTTTCAATTGCTTGTTTCTGTGAAGACATCTCTTCAAAACCAAAATCTTTTTTTCTATTGTAGCAAGATTTTGATTCTTTGATTTTGAGATTAATTCCTCAAAATATTGAATATTTGATTATATATTAATATAAATTTAGGATGAGATTGTATAGTCGGATGTCTTTTGATAGCCTAAATATTGACTTCTTGAACCTTTTGGTTTAATATTTGGAATGCATGTTGACATTCTTGGAGACTGTCAGTCATCCCATCCTAAAAATCAGCTAACATTGGCTAGATCGTCTCTCGCGGCTTTATCTCTTCAATTTCCTCTCAAACAGCTAAGGTCATCGCCACTGGGGAATGTCGTACTGACCATAGAAAGGTGGCAGGGGAACCACAGGCTTCTCCGTGATGTGTGTCTCCGCTACTCCAAAATTTTGATGGATAAGAGAACGAGATACTTCCCATCCTTCGTGAACGAGTGAATATTGTTGAACCCATCATGCTGAGTCTTGCGACCAAATTGTCATGGTTCTTCCAACAGGTATGAAAGGCTTGCATAGGTTCCACATCAAACCACACCTGATCTTATAGCTATTCTCCAATAGAAAATCCTATCAAGCACTGTTGATCCACTCGTATCTCGTTATCCTTCAACAAATTCAATGAATAGGGTTGAGAATGCTTTTGCATAGCCAAGCCTAACTTTTTCATCAAAACAACAGAAACCTGAATGGGTTGAGAATGTGTCTGCGTGGCCAAGTTTAACTTTTTCATCATAATGGTGGAGACTGCATCTCACAGGTTTCTCCGTTAATAATGAGACCCCACACTTTCCCTCTCTTGGTACATCTGGTGCGAAAGATACTATGCCTCAACCTTGAGTGCTACTTCTAGGGTTCAGGCTGTAACCCCTCCTAACAATGAGTATCTGACCCTCATCTCCCTAATGTTGTTACTCCTCACCTTGTTCTTCAACTGCATCTTCATCCGTCACTTCATCCACGATGCCCTGCTCGTTGAAGTACACAACTTGGCTCGTCGGAAAATTGGAGGCGGTATTGTCCATACCCATAGCATCTGAAGCACTTCTTGGTTGGAATGGTACCGGGAGTGCTACTCTTCTCATGCTTCTTCTCACTATAATATGCATTGTTATTCCCCTGTCCCATCTTCCCAACTCTGCCAGGCATGTTCCTGCTAATGCTTCCAACTGTAGGGTGTTGTCTGAACATGGGTTGGTACCTACTCTTTTCCAAATGTCGCTCCACCTTTATGCTAAAGTATGCACTTCACTCAATGTTCAATAGGTTGTAGTTGGATCATATTACTAATAGCAGGCTTCAAGCCTCCCAAATTCCTGGCTATTATATTCTCTATCTCCGTCAGTTCATACTTCAACTTAAGCTTCATAAATTTTGTTGTGTATTCCTCCAATTATAGCTCATGTTGCAAGTTGTGGAGACGATAGTGTGGGGGTAGGTACCGTCTCTGCTTCGCCTTGTTCATTTTCTCCCAATTAATGAT
Organism: Phalaenopsis hybrid cultivar; assembly: GCA_002079205.1. NCBI lineage: Eukaryota > Viridiplantae > Streptophyta > Magnoliopsida > Asparagales > Orchidaceae > Phalaenopsis > Phalaenopsis hybrid cultivar. Next base: position 268,834 of record JXCR01096686.1, on the reverse strand, counting down.
TTTCTCTCGTACTTCTCTCTCTCCCTCTTCAGGTTCTCCCACCACAAATTGGCATTCTTCTTCAACTTGATGGCGGTGAGCTTCACTCTTTTGTCATTTGTCACCTCCTTGTATTAAAAGATCCTCTCAGCAGTTTACATCGACTCGAGGAATTCATCTAGATTCATTCTTCCTTGAAGTCATGTCCACCTTCTTTCATAGGTCTTTGTGCCCTTAAGCAAACACTTTATTTTGGTCTCCTCTAATATTGAATCCTGAAACGCCTCGATTGATTCTTATCTTTATTGAATTCTTCCCTACGAAAGGAGTTCAAAAGTTTTTCTCATTCTCCTTCTCGGATCTCGTTGTTACCGTCAATGATGGCCCCTTGTTGGGTCTTTTTCGTAATGGTATCGAATCGTTGTAATACTTGATGGAGTAGCCCCTATATCTCATCCATGGTAAACTCCTGCTCAAGTTTCGCCAATGGCCTCATCGGTGGCATAATTTGGTTTTGGGCATGAGTAATTGAGAGGTGTGTAGGGGTGATGTAGGGTAGGAAACAAAAATTTTGGGTGAAGATAGGGTGGGGTAGTGGTGGATGCTAGGAACACTAGGATATGATTAAGATTAGGCTATCTCTAATACCAAATGATAGTAGAGTTAACTCAAATGACAATGGAAATGTAATTTATATTACTGAAAACAAATAGAGATTACAATAAAAAAGACTCGTAACTAAAAAAAACAATAAACACTCAAGTAGTGCTTAGGTCGAGGGTGGTGGTGCTGCGGTCTATGGAGAAATAGTAATTATATCAGGCTAGATGGTCGAGAGGCAGCAATGCAAGGCAGCGACGACAACAAGGTAATAGAGAGGCTATCGGGCGGTTGGAAGGGGACAAAAGCAAGGTTGTGGGAGCGGTGATTGCAATAGGAAGGTTGTGGTGGGGTGATGGAAGTGTTGTGGGAGGTTCATCGCAACAAGGTCGATGATCAGAAGGGATGACGTCTGGAGGGAGGTAGCAAGAACGGAGGGACGGTTGCAATGAAATAACAAAGAGACAAATTTTTTTATAACGACAAAAAATACGACAACAACAGTAGAGGAGAGGAGGTTGTGAGAAGCAAGAAATGATAGGTAAACACTACCTCATGACAAATTATAGCCGGAACGTCTTTTCGCCTTTGGATACAACCATAGGAGGGAGAATTGGAGATGTTGACAACTGTTGATATAATAAACAGAGAAAGATTTGAAACATAAGACAAATGAAACACATATAAAAGCTCTAGATAACTATGATTGGACCATTCTACGAAATGGAGCGCCAAACCATAGTGGACGGGCCGATCGACCCTCCAAGTTTGGACCGGCTTGGTCCAGACAAAGGATGCACATGATTTTTCCGTGGCTTCTCTATTCTGCCCGCGTCATTACGACACTCCAGAGAGAGAAAAATCAGATAACTAACTTTCGAATTCAAAAACTCCCAAAAACTCCTCCAGAAAAATCATAATACAACATATATATGAATCCTTAATAGAAAAAGGACTTACCTAATTAAAAAATATAGAATTAGGAAAGAACTAAAAAGGAAGAAAGCAAAGGAAAAAATATAGAATTAGGAAAGAACCAAAAAGGAAGCAAAGGAAGGAAGAACCAAAAATATAGTATTGAGAAACTCCCTGGTTGCTATGGAGGTCTCCCATAAATGAAAAGTAAGATCATCCTCAATGGGTATCCTCAAGAATTCATCCACTATTGATTTCTCTTTAGGTTTTAATTTTCTTTGACTCAATAAATTGGCTTTTCACTACCCTTTCCAGTACTTTTATCATATGGCTCAGATTTATCCTAGAGGCTTGGGAAAAGTCAGATAATTTCAACGCATCAATTGTTACCTCTTGGTCATTTTCTTTTAGAATCACTTTCCTCTCTTGAACATCATTTAGAAATAGTCTCTCGAGAATTAAGTGCATTTCCGTATCCTCGTTTAGGAGAGAAAAAAATATAGAATTAGGAAAGGAAGCAAAGCAAAAAATATAGAATTAGGAAAGAACCAGAAAGGAAGGAAGCGAAGGAAGGAAACTTGCATGAAAAAAAGAAAAAAATAAAAAAAAATTATTTTAGTACAGTATAGACTCCCATGATCGCAGGAGCCAAATTTCGCGGCATCTCGTTTAAGGCCTTCATTCCACGACACAATGTTTCCATAATCATGGCTCCAAGAAAAGTAGATGTCTTAGGACTTGACATATTGGCATTCCCCACCGAAATGTCCATGAAAAAGAACCATAATGACTATTCTCCTCCTTTCTACCAACGCAATAAGACCTAGTTAATAGCTATTCATCTCACAAGACATTTAGCCTCGACCACATAGCCACTTCCATGCTACTCTAGTACAACCAGCTTAAGGTTTGCCTCTTTCCCTTTTGCCAATCCAGTGGGAGTGAGGTGATGAAAATTTGAAACAATTATGGGGGAAAGCATATAAAATGCTGGAAATTATTTTTATGTTTGGGTCCATCCATTCCTTTGAATTCCTGGTGGATAACAGAGTAAGACTTCTGGTCCAATAAGAACCCATGCTATCTATGAGAGAAAACATTGAATGTGGACCAAAGTCAAGCCTTCCCATGGAGTCTGCACCTTCTCTTCTCTCCTATCCTGGCCCCATCTCTTCTCCATTTGGATCTCTCTCTTCAATTACTTCTTAGATCAAAGTTATGTTCCTTGGCTTCAATAATGTACAATCCCAAACTACCTAAGGGTGTGTTTGCTTCGGTTGTGGCTGTACAAAATCTCAGTTCAAAAACTATTGTTGAAAATTTATTGTTCAGAAGTTGGTGTTTCAGAAGCAGTTAGTCTATTTGAAAAACACAGTTTTGAAAGTGTTACTTGTAGACTAATGACTGTAATACCCCTCGGTATTTATTATATCGATAACATAGACATTTTTACTATACATCATTCTCTTTTTATATTTGTGTTACCCAAAGATACAAAAATACAAAAGTAAAGTCTATAAATTAATTTATTGAATAAAGTGAAGGTTATACAAAAATAAAGTCTATAAAGTAATTTATTGAATAAAGTGAAGGCTAGATTTAAAAAAAAAAATTAATTATGAAAATGGACATTTATTTGAAATAAATACAATGATGATTTATCAAGTTTTTTTTACTCGCAACTCATTCGGGGAGCTGGCTAAATGGGATACGCTGGAGTCGTTGCGGGCTTTCTCATGGAGGCGGAGAGGGCGACGTGAGGAGGTCAATGATGGCAGCGGCTTGCTGCAGGCAAACTCACCGAGGTGGAGAGGACGAACTCGGGGAATCCGGTGGGGAGTAGGAGCTGCAGGCGGGAGCTAGGGCATGAACCGAGACCGGGGCAACCATGGAAAACATCAAGGTTTTCACTGGGACACAGAACAGTATTTGCATCCGCATTTTTATTAAACCACGGAATGCGGTTCGGGAACGGAATCGGCGAAAAGCGCCAATCAAACATCACAAAACGGCGTTTGTAACCGACTGTGGTTCAAAACTCTGAAACAAAGCACCCTAAGTCCATTTTTTTAACACATTATTGTTTGATGAGATAGAAGGTAAAGTAGTTTTTCAAAGCGTAAGATAATTAAATCAACCATACTAGCACCAGTGCATCGGATTCCATCAAAACTCTGCAGTTAAGCGTGCTTGAATGAGTAGTATTAGGATAGGTGACCTCCTAGGATGTCCTTTCATTACGCCCCATTTAAAAAAATAATCAAACTATAAGTTAATTGATTTGGCAATAGTTTTCTTTGGCTAAGTTTACATATTTTTAATGTTTCAGAGGAATGCATGGCTCAACTGTTTTATGATTAGTATTGTATTTTTGACAGTTTAGAAAAATTTTTTCTTCAAATTTTACATTAATTTTTATGACAAGGCTTTCTGCAGGAGGTGCAAATTTGTATGCTGCCCGGACATATAGAATCAAAGAACAAGATGCCCTTAGGTAAACGACAACATTCTAATATTTGTTCGCCAGGTTAAATTTGCTTGTTTGTCATAACATAACCAATAAGTTAACCAACTTTTCTAATTAACAACTTAAATTAAAATATATATTTGGCTCACCTATGAATTGAGTCATCTTTATTCAAACCAAAATATTTGAACTTGGCTGTTATTAAAATATTAGGATGATCAACTTTATGTGGTTACTGTTTATTCAGGACCTACTACTTCTATGAGTTTGAAATTAATGGACAGCACGTTGCTTTAGCTGCTGGAATTGATAGTGGCAAGGTACGTTATTTCTCTGGAACTTGGTACTTTCCTGAACTTTGATTGAATGGTATTTTATCCACGTTCATTTAGGATAAGAATTCATATTACTCAAATCATACACATTTGTATTTTCATCATAATATTGACTGTTGTTTTTTCTCAAGAAGTATCTTGCACACAAACTTGTTAGGTTTTCATATGGATGAGTTAAAATATTCTTTGCTGCATATGAAAAGCTTGCTGAAATCTGTGCTCTATGAATCTCAAGTTCTTTTTGAGACAACATCTTACCTACCTTGCATTTCAGACTACCATCATACTTTCTTTCTTGCTTCTAGAATTTTTTTTGGTAAGAAACTGTTTTCTACAACCGAATATGTTTAAGTATGGGGGTTATAATAAAGCCACTTTACGATTTCTTGAAAAAACAAAGAAATATTTATAATTTTCACCGCAGAATTTATTTTTACCACAACTACTTTACAACAACACTTAAAATAAGCTGTAGTGGTCCCAAACAAAGCCTAATCTTTATTAACAAGTCTCTCCTGTGCTTATGGCTTACTGTTGTATTCCATTCTAGACATTCTTATCATATTTGGAGTCAATTCAAGGAGAGCCTTTAACATTTTGTCAAGATAATTTTGGTCTGTTAAAAAGCTTTGGATTAGATGCATGCCTAATAGAAGGTTTCCCTCGCTTGTTAGGACTGAGTAAAGGCTAATAAATGTAATGGAAATCAACAAATGAAATAGCCAATTTAGTTATAGAGTATCACACATCTCAAATTGCATGCTTAACTTTTGAAACTTAGCTCTGGTTTTTATTTTCATTTGCATGTTTTGGTTGTCTTGCTCAAATTTTTTTGATGTAAGCTATGAAGACAGATACAAAGATGTGGCCTTGCATCATTTAGGTTTATTTTGCAACTAGAAAAAACTTTGGGTTATTATTTTTAAGGGAAAATGCATCAAAATGGTCCCTGACTCTTTGCAGGGAGCCAATTTAGTCTCAAAGTTTATGAAAGTATCAATTAGTACTCATATTCTCTTAATGGGAGCTAAAATAGTCCTTCCTTGAGACTATATCAGCCCATATTAAAATAATAGGAAAACTAATTCGACACTTTTATAGACTCTGAGACTAAAATGCCCTCACTTATATAATCGAAGGACTATTTTGATACTACTGTCAAGTGTATGGTTTAGTCGGGCTGTTCTATTAAACTCAGATACTCTCACAAAAACAGAAATTCTTCTTTCACTATGTGATTTTATCAACAAATTAAATTCCCGAAAAGCCCCTCTATGTGTAGCCAATTTAATCTTCAAATGTCTTATCTCTTAAATTAGCCCCACGAGGTTTGCAAAATTGATCCAAAACAGTGTCTCGGGAACTAAATTGAGATCAATTTTGTATAATCAAGGCATTAAACTGGGATCAGTTCTGCTTTACAGTTTTTACGTGAAATCATTTTGAATCAATTTTGCATCGTTGATAAACTAAATTAGATAAATATGGTACTTGAGATGAAATTGATCGCATACTAGGATTATTTTAGGATTGAATGTTTGCATTGACGTTGAATAAATTTCAATGAGCATTGCTAGATTTTTAAATTATCACTCATTCTGTTATAATAAAATCTTATATGATTGTTGAAAGGAAGATTTATATACATGCCACTCAATTCTAATGTATTTTAACATCCAACACCGAAACTTCAGTTTTTACACATTTGCCTCCCTTTCCATGCATGAAAATGTGCATTTCACTTTTTAAGAGTTAAAATAGCGGTGCCTTTGATGCGATATGAAAGATTTGGGGGGGTGTAAATGTAAAAAATAAGTTTAGGTGTTCAATTAAATACATATGAATTGTGTAGTATATAAGAATAAATGCTCCTTGTTGGAAATAATTAAGTTTTGTTGATGTCTGCTTGCTTTTGTATATCCCAGACATACATTGCAGGAGCAGCTGCCCCACAGGTGAAATGGAGAGATGATGGTATTAAGCTGCGCTCTGCTGCCTTGTCTCTTACTGTTCTATGACTATATATAAATTTTCTGGAATTGTTTAGCCACAAAAGTTTCTGTTGGAAACCAAGTCTATTTATTTTTATCAATATTGTTGTTTTTTTTATGTAATATTAGAGATTTGAGTGTCATGCATGCAATTATTGAAGTTTAGGTGTTAGATATGTAAATACATAAGAATTGTATGGTATGTATGTAAATGCCACCCTAAAAACATAGTTAAAGCAAAAAAAAAAAAATTTCATGATTTGCTTAAATTTGTTGTAATCATAGATTTTGTAAATCCAATTTCTTACAAGTTTTGTCTTAAATTTTGGATTTTGTAAAAATCTGGTGGTGACATGATTGATAAATTTGGTTTTACAGGATTTATTGAATTTGTTAAATCCATTTTCAATTAGCCCCCAAGCATTGGAAAAGATATTATATCAGGACTTCGCACGTAAGTCAAATGAAATCACGCCACAGGGGAGTCAAATGAAATCACGCCACAGGGGAATATTCCTGGTAACACATGTAACACACAAGTAACACAGAGAATATTCCCCTCGTGTTATTCAGGCGTTATTGTATGTTATTCATGTATTATTGTGTTCTGAGAATATTTTTGATGTTATAATAACACAATAACACTTGAATAACACACAATAACACCTGAATAACACAGGAGGAATATTTCCCTGTATTATCGGGTCAATTTTTTTTTCTCATATTCCTCTATAGCATGATTTCATTGAACTATGCACGTAATTCTACGTGCGGAGTCTTGATGTAATATTTTTTTCCAAGCATTGGAGGATTTAATATATTTGGATTTACCGGACTTAGTGAATTAGCTAAATCCATTTTCAAGTTGCATTGGAGGATTTGATGAACTTGGTTGAACAAGCTTTATTTGGGATTGGATTTCATGAATTTTGTGAATGATGAAATGTAGTGTGATTTGTGATTGGACATGATTTTTGTAAATGATAAAGTTTAGTGGAGTTATAAAATTTAAATATTTAACACAGAATATTTATATTTATGCTTTTATATTTTTATTATGGTTATTGGCAACATCAATTATGTAATTGTGCATACTATTTATGCACATTAACTCTTATAATTTGTATTTGAAAATCGTCCAATATGTATGTATGNTTTACTAAATCTTATTTAGGCCGTGTGCAACGTGGATGTACGTTAAATAGGATTTATCAAATCAAGTAAATCTGATAAATATGTGTGTCAAAGATGGAGCTTGCAAATGACAAAGGAATAAATCCTTAATTTGCTATGCAATCAGTTATATTAAATATGAATTTACATCGTAAAATGAGAGAGATTTGTTTTGATCTAATTGTAACCAGAATAAGCAACCATGACACTGACTATTCGATATCCGAGATAGAATCAACTAATTGTTCTACTCAGGGAAGAAAAAAATTATCTTTTGGATAAGTTTTATCAAGATCAGTATAATAGACACATATCCTTTATGCTCTGAAAGCCTTCTTCACCATAACGATGGTCATGAGCTAAATTGGATGATGTAACACCTATATGAAATTACCTTAGAGAAGCTTATCGACCTCTTGATCAATTTCTTGTTGGCGTTCTTGCACAAAATTTTGCTTCTTTTGAATAACCAGCTTATATATGGGGTCGATTTTTATCGAGTGCGTATTACTTTAGGATCAATCCCGAGCATATTCATCGGACTCTAGACAAATACATCTTAATTTTATGGAGAAATTTCACATATTCCAAGTTTTGCTTATTAGACGGAAAGGACCCGAATAACATTGTCCACGAAAAACGTTTCTCAGACAAAGAAATACAGACCAAGTTCTTTACTGGTGAAGCCCGCTAGGATATATTTTCATCTCATATGTAAAAACTCTAGATATTGAGAGTCACTGACAAACACAATTAGGATTGTCTGAGATAACATGATTGTGCTATTTTTTATCCCCATATATAAGGCCAACTCCGGATGGTGTTAAAAATTTCTGCTTGAGGTGTAGTATAGATACCACTGCTTGAATGATTGGCTGGAGTTGTCTTCCAAATATGACATTGTATGTTGACAATTATGAATAGAATTGTGTGAGTCATATGTCTGGAGAATACTCTTAACATATCAGGGAGAGTGATTGTTCCCACAACACTCACGAACTGATTATTAAAGATGTAAAAAAGTCTAGTAACAGGTTGCAGTTTTTTCTTGGTCAGCCCTGAACCTAGGAAAGTTGATAAAATAAGAAATCAACTGGGCTCACTCCGTTGTTAAGAATTTCTTTACATTATAATAAGATTCACCAATTATTTCACTTATAATAAGAAGATCTTGGTGAAGGATTTGCACTCTCTCAATATATGATCATGAAAAATGATGGAGTGGCAGGCACGAGATTTCTTTAGTGAAAGCTCTTCATATAAAGTGAAAAGGACTTGTGCATATTAATTGTCCTTCTAGGATCATTCCAATTTACTTGATAGCCTAGTGACTCTCCTGTTATTTCTTTTGTGCTCGTTGTCCCCAGTAGGGGTGTTATTCATAAGGGATTTTACTTTATATGAATTGGTCTAAATAACCCTATTGGATTAACATTTTAATCTATTTTTTAAGCTAGTAATATGTTTCAGTGTTGCAACCACAAAGAAATGATAATATTGTTCTTGATTTCTCACATCCACCTTAAGAAAATGCGGCCTTATGAGCATTCTTATTGTGAATTGCAATCAGAATGTTAACACGTGTTGTGGTAAGTGTCATTATTCTCCTTCTCTAATTGAGATTCAAGATTTTGCGATCAAGGGCGTAAAACATGATTTCCCTATGGCTTTTACTTCTTTTGTTGAGAAGATTTAGTGGTATCTATGGGGAAAGTTCTTATGCTTTCTTAAGACGCTCAAATTATATATTGTGTGTATTAATATTCTCATCAATAGCAAATTGTGCCTCAAAATGATGGATAAGTTCAACACATGAACGTTTCCCCCATCAAAGATGAGTAGAAAGAATAAGGATATAATGCCCCCAAGAAAATACCTTTCAGTAATTTTGGATCTACTCCTAGGATTTGATGAGCTTTAATTGAAATCCTCGAGAAATAATCCTTAAGTGACTCCCCCACGGTTTGACGAATCCCGCAGAGATGAGAAGAGTCTTTAATAATCCTTCAATTTATGTGAATTGCTCCACAAATGATTTTACAAGTCTATCAAATGTATGAATAATCCAAAACTAAGTATGTGCTTGGTCATTAAGAGTCACAAGGAAAAATTGACAAAGGAATACATCAGAAGCTTGCTTTATATGTTTGTACATGCCTAAGGACCATCTCAGCCAATGGAGTAAACTATTGAGAACCACGCGAAGCAAAGAAATGGCTTCTATCCCTTAAAGGAAACTCCTCTCGCACTAGACATCATAACTCTTCACGAACTGTGTGGGTCGAACTACATTCTCCATGTGTGTTGGAGACTTGCTGCTAAACTTAACTACCGGGGATGGACGCATAGAGCTAGCAATGTTCAAAAGATCAACTTGATGGAGGGGAACTTCAGTGTGGGGAGGTGGTGGCAACTATGTACCCTTAATCAGTAAATTTTAGTTGCACCCCTCCAGTATGCACAACTATCAGACCTCGAGCCTCACATAAAAGTGAGATGATCTCATTTTAAGACTCCGTTCTTTGCACACAATCTTCAAGAGATGTAAATGATGTTTCTTCGCCAACAAGATGATTAATATCGTTGGAAAATGGAGCAGAAGACTAGCATTTTGAATTTATATATATATATATATATATATATATATATATATATATATATATA
>JXCR01096686.1:214655-255411 GCA_002079205.1 Phalaenopsis hybrid cultivar | reverse complement strand
TTCATTTGTAGCGGCCCATTCATGGTTGTTTGCTAAACTTTGAACTTATCTAATTTTTTGATGTTAATATAAATCTCAATGCATCTTAGTATGTTATTTTGCATCAATGCAATGCTTAAAACAAGGTAAGTTTAATATTTTAAATGCTTAATTTTCCTTATTGGAAAGTGCTATTATTATATGGAACAACTTGAGTAATATGATGTCAAGCTGGTTGATTATTCTAAACATGTATGTGTGCTGTTTTGGCTGTATATCGTAAGAATTTATATATTTTTTTGTAATTAAACATGCATCCATATTTTATATAAATTAAATTAAAGAAACAGTTAATAATGCGATTGAAATGGTCATTTAACAAATTACTAAAAAAATGGCATTGAGTTGCAACTTAATCGCAGAATGTTAAATTTTCCTGCAAGAGTTAGCGTAGTTCTATGTGTGTTGTTTTGGCTATATATCGTAAGAATTTACATATTTTTTTGTACTTAAACATGCATCCATATTTTATATAAATTAATTTAAAGAAACAGTTAATAATGCAATTGAAATGGTCATTTAAAAAAATAACTAAAAAAATTGGCATTGAGTTGCAACTTAATCGCAGAATGTCAAATTTTCCTGCAAGAGTTAGTGTAGTCCTAGGAAAAGCTGAAAGATGTCATGGCTATTTTCACCAAATTACACACACACAAGGATAAATTTATAACAATAGAAANAAATTAATGGACAGCACGTTGCTTTAGCTGCTGGAATTGATAGTGGCAAGGTACGTTATTTCTCTGGAACTTCGTACTTTCCTGAACTTTGATTGAATGGTATTTTATCCACGTTCATTTTGGATAAGAATTCATATTACTCAAATCATACACATTTGTATTTTCATCATAATATTGACTGTTGTTTTTTCTCAAGAAGTATCTTGCACACAAACTTGTTAGGTTTTCATATGGATGAGTTAAAATATTCTTTGCTGCATATGAAAAGCTTGCTGAAATCTGTGCTCTATGAATCTAAGTTCTTTTTGAGACAACTTCTTGCCTACCTTGCATTTCAGACTACCACCATAGTTCTATTTGAAAAACTATTTTCTTGCTTGCTTCTAGAATTTTTTTTGGTAAGAAACTGTTTCTTACAACCAAATATGTTAAAGTATGGGGGTTATCATAAAGCCGCTTTATGACTTCTTGAAAAAAAAAAGAAATATTTATAATTTTCACCGCAGAAATTATTTTTACCACAACTACTTCACAACAACACTTAAAATAAGTTGTAGTGGTCCCAAACAAAACCTAGTCTTTATTAACAAGTCTCTCCTGTGCTTATGGCTTACTGTTGTATTCCATTCTAGACATTCTTATCATATTTGGAGTCAATTCAAGGAGAGCCTTTAAAATTTTGTCAAGATAATTTTGGTCTGTTAAAAAGCTTTGGATTAGATGCATACCTAATAGAAGGTTTCCCTCGCTTGTTAGGACTGAGTAAAGGCTAATAAATGTGATGGAAATCAACAAATGAAATAGCCAATTTAGTTATAGAGTATCACATATCTCAAATTGCATGCTTAACTTTTGAAACTTAGCTCTGGTTTTTATTTTCATTTGCATGTTATGGTTGTCTTGCTCAAATTGCTTTGATGTAAGTTATGAAGACAGATACAAAGATGTGGCCTTGCATCATTTATGTTTATTTTGCAACTAGAAAAAAAATTGGGTTATTATTTTTAAGGGAAAATGTGTCAAAATGGTCCCCTGACTCTTTGCATGGAGCCAGTTTAGTCTCAAAANTTAAAAAGTTATTAAAGATTATTAATGTTGTTAATTTGATTTAGGGGTGTTTGATAGGATAATTTTAATAGGTTTTGGTCATGGATTTAATGTTAAATTCGGACAAACACAAAGAAAATGAATATTAAATTCAATGCACTATTAGATCAAATTTTCTCGTTTTTCGTCTCCTTTACGATGTAAATTTGGATTTACTCAATATGATTGTGAGGCGGATTTAAGGATTTATTACGTCCTGCTACAAGCTCTATCTCAATCGTCATTTACGTGGATATAAATAAATCCGAATTTATCGGATTTATTGAATCTTATTTAGGTTGTGTGCAACGTGGATGTGCGTTAAATAGGATTTATCAAATCAAGTAAATCTGATAAATATGAGTGTCAAAGATGGAGCTCGCAAATGGCAAAGGAATAAATCCTTAATTTGCCATGCAATCAGTTCTATTAAATATGAATTTACATCGTAAAATGAGAGAGATTTGCTTTTGATCTGATTGTAACCAGAATAAGCAACCATGACACTGACCATTCGATATCCGAGATAGAATCAACTAATTGATCTATTCAGGGAAGAAAAAATTTATCTTTTGGATAAGTTTTATCAAAATTAATATAATAGACACATGTCCTTTATGCTCTGAAAGCCTTCTTCACTATAACGATGTTCATGAGCTAAACTGGGTGATGTAACACCTATGTGAAATTACCTTAGAGAAGCTTATCGACCTCTTGATCAATTTCTTGTTGGCGTTCTTGCACAAAATTTTGCTTCTTTTGAATAATCAGCTTATATATGGGGTCGATTTTTATCGAGTGTGTATTACTTTAGGATCAATCTCGAGCATATTCATCGGACTCTAGACAAATACATCTTAATTTTTATGGAGAAATTTCATATATTCCAAGTTTTGCTCATTAGACGGTAACGACCCAAACAACATTATCCACGAAAAATGTTCTCAGACAAAGAAATACAGACCAAGTTTTCTACTGGTGAAGCCTGCTAGGATATATTTTCATCTCATATGTCAAAACTCTAGATATTGAGAGTCACTGACAAACACAATTAGGCTTGTCTGAGGTAACATGATTGTGCTATTTTTTATCCCCATATATAAGACCAACTCCTAATGATGTTAAAAATTTCCGCTTGAGGTGTAGTATAGATACCACTACATGAATGATTGACTAGAGTTGTCTTCCAAAGTTGACATTGTATGTTGACTTCAATTTGACAATTATGAATAGAATCGTGTGAGTCATCTGTCTGGAGAATACTTTTAATATATCAGGGAGAGTGATTATTCTCACAACACTCACGAACTGATTATTAAAGACGTAAAAAAGTCTAGTAGCAGGTTGCAGTTTTTTCTTGGTCGGCCCTGAACCTAGGAAAGTTGATAAAATAAGAAATCGACCGGGCTCACTCCGTTGTTAAGAATTTCTTTACATTATAATAAGATTCACCAATTATTTCATTTATAATAAGAAGATCTTGGTGAAGAATTTGCACTATCTCAATATATGATCATGAAAAATGATAGAGTGGCAGACACAAGATTTCTTTAGTGAAGCTCTTCATATAAAGTGAAAAGGACTTGTTGCATATTAATTGTCCTCCTAGGATCATTCTAATTTACTTGATAGCCTAGTGACTCTCCTGCTATTTCTTTTGGGCTTGTTGTCCCTAGTAGGGGTGTTATTCATAAGGGATTTTACTTTATATGAATTGGTCTAAATAACCCTATTGGATTAACATTTTAATCTATTTTTTAAGCTAGTAATATGTTTCAGTGTTACAACCACAACTTTGATAGAAATGATAATATTGTTCTTGATTTGTCACATCCACCTTGAAAAAATACGGCCTTATGAGCTTTCTTATCGTGAATTGCAATCAGAATGTTAACACGTGTTGTGCTAAGTGGCATTTTTCTCCTTCTCTGATTGAGATTCAAGATTTTGCGATCAAGGGGGTAAAACATGATTTCCCTAAGGCTTTTACTTCTTTTGTTGAGAAGATTTAGTAGTATATATGGGGGAAAGTTCTTATGCTTTCTTAAGACGCTCAAATTATATATTGTGTGTATTAATATTTTCATCAATAGAAAATTGTGCCTCAAAATGATGGATAAGGTCATCACATGAACGTCTCCCCCATCAAAGATGAGTAGAAAGAATAAGGATATAATCCCCCCAAGAAAATACCTTTCAGTAATTTTGGATCTACTCATAGGATTTGATGAGCTTTAATTGAAATCATCGAGAAATAATCCTTAACTGACTCCCCCACGTTTTGACGAATCCCGCAGAGATGAGAAGAGTCTTTAATAATCCTTCAATTTGTGTGAATTGCTCCACAAATGATTTTACAAGTCTGTCAAATGTATGAATGGTCAAAAATTAAGTATGTGCTTGGCCATTAAGAGTCACAAGAAAAAATTGACAAAGGAGCACATCAGAAGCTTGCTTTATGTGTTTGTACATGCTAATGTCCCATCATATGATTCAATGCTTGGAAGCTTAAAACCTGTTGGAATAGGGTCTTGAAGGACCATCTCAGCCAATGGAGTAAACTATTGAGAACCACGCGAAGCAAAGAAATGGCTTCTATCCCTCAGAGGAAACTCCTCTCGCACTAGACATCATAACTCTTCACGAACTGTGTGTGGTCGAATTACATTCTCCATGTGTGTTGGAGGCTTGCTGCTAAGCTTAACTACTGGGGATGGACGTATAGAGCTAGCAATGTTCAAAAGATCAACTTGATGGAGGGGAACTTTAGCGTACGGAGGTGGTGGCAACTATGTACCCTTAATCGGTAAATTTTAGTTGCACCCCTCCAGTATGCACAACTATCAGTTCTCGAGCCTCACATAAAAGCAAGAGGATCTCATTTTAAGACTCCGTTCTTTGTNCTTTGATGCAATATGAAAGATTTGGGGGGTATAAATGTAAAAAATAAGTTTAGGTGTTCATTTAAATTAGGGTTGTAAACGAGCCGAGCTTGAGCGAGCTCAGGCTTGGCTCGTGTTCGGCTCGTTCGAAATAGCTCGTGTTCGAAATCGGCTCGTGAACAGTGTGTTCATGTTCGGCTCGATTTAAATATTCGTGTTTATGTTCGGCTTGAAATTGGTTTGTTAAACTAAAATTGAGAAAAATAGATATAAAGNCTTTGATGCAATATGAAAGATTTGGGGGGTATAAATGTAAAAAATAAGTTTAGGTGTTCATTTAAATTAGGGCTGTAAATGAGCCGAGCTTGAGCGAGCTCAGGCTTGGCTCGTGTTTGGCTCGTTTGAAATAGCTCGTGTTCGAAATCGGCTCGTGAACAGTGTGTTCATGTTCGGCTCGATTTAAATATTCGTGTTATGTTCGGCTTGAAATTGGTTTGCTTAACTAAAATTGAGAAAAATAGATATAAAATGTGAGATTCGAACCTGGATCAAATTTATACAAAAGAAGACACTAACCACATTGTTACATGAGGTGTTATGATTTAAACTTAGACATTAATATATATAATATATTATTATATAAATAATATATGTAATATATTGTTATATAAAAAGTTATATAATTTTTTTTTCGAGTCATTTCGAACCGAACACGAGCAAACAAACTGTTGGTCATGTTCGGCTCGTTTACATTTTAAGCTTAAAAATTTGTTCGTGTTCGGCTCGTTAGACTTAACGAACGAGCCGACGAGCCGAGCACGAGTTGCTTAACGAGCCGAACACGAGTTGTTCTTGAACAACGAGCTAAATTGACAGCCCTAATTTAAATACATAGGAATTGTGTAGTATGTAAGAATAAATGCTCCTGGTAGAAAAAAATTAAGTTTTGTTGATGTCTGCTTGCTTTTGTATATCCCAGACATACATTGCAGGAGCAGCTGCGCCACAGGTGAAATGGAAAGATGATGGTATTAAGCTGCGCTCTGCTGCCTTATCTCTTACTGTTCTATGACTATATATAAATTTTCTGGAATTGTTTAGCCACAAAAGTTTCTGTTGGAAACCAAGTCTATTTCATTTTATCAATATTGTTGTTTTTTTATGTAATATTAGAGATTTGAGTGTCATGCTTGCAATTATAGAAGTTTAGGTGTTAGATATGTAAATACATAAGAATTGTATGGTATGTATGTAAATGCCACCCTAAAAACATTGTTTAAGTAAAAAATATTCATGATTTCCTTAAATTTGTTGTAATCATAGATTTTGTAAATCCAATTTCTTACAAGTTTTGTCTTAAATTTTGGATTTTGTAAAAACCTGGTGGTGACATGATTGATAAATTTGGATTTACGGGATTTATTTAATTTGTTAAATCCATTTTCAATTAGCCTCCAAGCATTGGAAAAGATATTACATCAGGACTCCGCACGTAGAATTACGTGCGTAGTCAAATGAAATCACGTCACAGGGGAGTCAGATGAAATCACGCCACAAGAGAATATTCCCGGTAACACAAGTAACACACAAATAATACGGAATATTCTCACGTGTTATTCAGGTGTTATTGTATGTTATTCATGTGTTATCGTGTCCTGAGAATATTTTTGATGTTATAATAACACAATAACACTNTTACAAGTTTTGTCTTAAATTTTGGATTTTGTAAAAACCTGGTGGTGACATGATTGATAAATTTGGATTTACAGGATTTATTTAATTTGTTAAATCCATTTTGAATTAGCCCCCAAGCATTGGAAAAGATGTTACATCAGGACTCCGCACGTAGAATTACGTGCGTAGTCAAATGAAATCACGTCACAGGGGAGTCAAATGAAATCACGCCACAAGAGAATATTCCCGGTAACACAAGTAGCACACAAATAATACGGAATATTCTCCCGTGTTATTCAGGTGTTATTGTATGTTATTTATGTGTTATTGTGTCCTGAGAATATTTTTGATGTTATAATAACACAATAACACATCAATAACACTTGAATAACACCTGAATAACACGGGAGAAATATTTACCGGGTCATTTTTTTTTTTAATATTCTCCGGTGGCGTGATTTTATTGAATTTTGCACGTAACTCTACGTGCGGAGTTCTGATGTAATATTTTTTCCAAGCATTGGAGGATTTAATAAATTTGGATTTACAGGACTTACTGAATCTGCCAAATCCATTTTCAAGTTGACCCAAAGCATTGGAGGATTTGATGAACTTGGTTGAGCAAGCTTTATTTGGGATTGGATTTCATGAATTTTGTGAATGATGAAATGTGGTGTGATTTGTGATTGGACATGATGATTTTTGTAAATGATAAAGTTTAGTGGAGTTATAAGATTTAAATATTTAACACACAATATTTATATTTATGCTTTTATATTTTTATTATGGTTGTTGGCAACATCAATTATGTAATTGCGCATACTATTTATACACATTAACTCTTATAATTTATATTTGAAAATCGTCCAACAATTTGTCAAACCAAACCCAACTAACTTAACATGCAATAACCAGTATTTAAATTCCTAAACAAAATAACTTTATTTTCATATGATAGAATTACTTTCTAATATTGTCAACGTATCTATCTAACATATATATATATATATTAAAGATTATTAATGTTGTTAATTTGATTTAGGGGTGTTTGATAGGATAATTTTAATAGGATTTGGTCGTGGATTTAATGTTAAATTCGGACAAACACAAAGAAAATGAATACTAAATTCAATGCACTGTTAAATCAAATATTCTCGTTTTTTGTCTCCTTTACGATGTAAATTTGGATTTACTCAATATGATTGTGAGGCGGATTTAAGGATTTATTGCGTCCTGCTACAAGCTCCATCTCAATCGTCATTTACGTGGATATAAATAAATCCGAATTTATTGGATTTACTAAATCTTATTTAGGCCGTGTGCAACGTGGATGTACGTTAAATAGGATTTATCAAATCAAGTAAATCCGATAAATATGTGTGTCAAAGATGGAGCTCGCAAATGACAAAGGAATAAATCCTTAATTTTATCAGTTCTATTAAATATGAATTTACATCGTAAAATGAGAGAAATTTGTTTTGATCTGATTGTAACCAGAATAAGCAACCATGACACTGACCATTTGATATCTGAGATAGAATCAACTAATTGATCCATTCAGGGAAGAAAAAAATTATCTTTTGGATAAGTTTTATCAAGATGAGTATAATAGACACATATCCTTTATGCTCTGAAAGCCTTCTTCACCATAACGACGGCCATGAGCTAAATTGGATGATCTAACACCTATATGAAATTACCTTAGAGAAGCTTATCGACCTCTTGATCAATTTCTTGTTGGCGTTCTTGCACAAAATTTTGCTTCTTTTGAATAACCACCTTATATATGGGGTTGATTTTTATCGAGTGCGTATTACTTCAGGATCAATCCCGAGCATATTCATCGAACTCTAGACAAATACATCTTAATTTTATGGAGAAATTTCACATATTCCAAGTTTTGCTTATGAGATGGAAATGACCCAAACAACATTATCCACGAAAAACGTTTCTCAGACAAAGAAATACAGACCAAGTTCTCTACTGGTGAAGCCCGCTAGGATATATTTTTCATCTCATATGTAAAAACTCTAGATATTGAGAGTCACTGACAAACACAATTAGGATTGTCTGAGATAACATGATTGTGCTATTTTTTATCCCCATATATAAGGCCAACTCCGGATGGTGTTAAAAATTTCTGCTTGAGGTGTAGTATAGATACCACTGCTTGAATGATTGGCTGGAGTTGTCTTCCAAATATGACATTGTATGTTGACTTCAATTTGACAATTATGAATAGAATTGTGTGAGTCATATGTCTGGAGAATACTCTTAATATATCAGGGAGAGTGATTATTCCCACAACACTCACGAACTGATTATTAAAGACGTAAAAAAGTCTAGTAACAGGTTGCAGTTTTTTCTTGGTCAGCCCTGAACCTAGGAAAGTTGATAAAATAAGAAATCAACTGGGCTCACTCCGTTGTTAAGAATTTCTTTACATTATAATAAGATTCACCAATTATTTCACTTATAATAAGAAGATCTTGGTGAAGGATTTGCACTCTCTCAATATATGATCATGAAAAATGATGGAGTGGCAGGCACGAGATTTCTTTAGTGAAAGCTCTTCATATAAAGTGAAAAGGACTTGTGCATATTAATTGTCCTCCTAGGATCATTCCAATTTACTTGATAGCCTAATGACTCTCCTGTTATTTCTTTTGGGCTCGTTGTCCCCAATAGGGGTGTTATTCATAAGGGATTTTACTTTATATGAATTGGTCTAAATAACCCTATTGGATTAACATTTTAATCTATTTTTTAAGCTAGTAATATGTTTCAGTGTTGCAACCACAACTTTGATAGAAATGATAATATTGTTATTGATTTCTCACATCCACCTTAAAAAAATGCGGCCTTATGAGCATTCTTATTGTGAATTGCAATCAGAATGTTAACACGTGTTGTGGTAAGTGTCATTATTCTCCTTCTCTAATTGAGATTCAAGATTTTGCGATCAAGGGCGTAAAACATGATTTCCCTACGGCTTTTACTTCTTTTGTTGAGAAGATTTAGTGGTATCTATGGGGGAAAGTTCTTATGCTTTCCTAAGACGCTCAAATTATATATTGTGTGTATTAATATTCTCATCAATAGCAAATTGTGCCTCAAAATGATGGATAAGGTCAGCACATGAACGTCTCCCCCATCAAAGATGAGTAGAAAGAATAAGGATATAATGCCCCCAAGAAAATACCTTTAAGTAATTTTGGATCTACTCCTAGGATTTGATGAGCTTTAATTGAAATACTCGAGAAATAATCCTTAAGTGACTCCCCCACGGTTTGAGGAATCCCGCAGAGATGAGAAGAGTCTTTAATAATCCTTCAATTTATGTGAATTGCTCCACAAATGATTTTACAAGTCTGTCAAATGTATGAATGATCCAAAACTAAGTATGTGCTTGGCCATTAAGAGTCACAAGGAAAAATTGACAAAGGAATACATCAGAAGCTTGCTTTATATGTTTGTACATGCCAGTGTCCCATCATATGATTCAATGCTTGGAAGCTTAAAATCTGTTGAAATAGGGTCTTGAAGGACCATCTCAGCCAATGGAGTAAACTATTGAGAACCACGCGAAACAAAGAAATGGCTTCTATCCCTTAGAGGAAACTCCTCTCGCACTAGACATCATAACTCTTCACAAATTGTGTGGGTCGAACTACATTCTCCATGTGTGTTGGAGACTTGCTGCTAAACTTAACTACTGGGGATGGACGTATAGAGCTAGCAATGTTCAAAAGATCAACTTGATGGAGGGGAACTTCAGTGTGGGGAGGTGGTGGCAACTATGTACCCTTAATCAATAAATTTTAGTTGCACCCCTTCAGTATGCACAACTATCAGACCTCGAGCCTCACATAAAAGTAAGATGATCTCATTTTAAGACTCCGTTCTTTGCACACAATCTTNCACACACACACACACACAGATATATATATATATATATATATACATACATACATACATACATACATACATACATACACACAGACACACACACATAGACACACACACATATACATAGACACACAGACACGCGCGCACGCGTGCGCGCGCACACACACACACATATTGATAAAAAAAGGCAGATGTGGTAATTTGGTCATCAAATTAGATTTGAAAAAAGCCCACAATACTATAAGTTGGGAGTTTATTATGGAAATTTTGCATGCAAGAGGCTTCATAGATGATTTCTGTAATATCATTGGCAGATGGCTTAAGGGCAATTTTTATAAAATAATTGTAAATGGTAAGACTTGGTGGTATTTCACATCTAGCCATGGCATTAAACTAGGTGACCGATAGTCACCTACTATTTTTTTTTCTTGCTTTTGATTATTTCTCTAAGATGATTGCTATAATGCAATTGAACCATCCTAAAATTTTATATAAACACAAAACTAATATCTATGATGGTCATTTAGCTTGTGCAGATGTTGTGATCGTATTTACTAAAGCTTGTAAGATTGTGGTGAGGAGAACTTATAGGATGTTGATGGACTTTCAAGACACTTCAAGCATGATGTTTAATAAGGCCCAAATGTCAACTTTTTTTTTTTTGGGTAAACATGTTAATTGCTTTTTGAAAAAGTAGATTCAGGAATTTACTGGCTTCAACTTTGCTGAGTTACCTCTTAAGTATCTCAATATAAATCTTCTTCTTAAGGGTAGAAGGAAACAAAATCAATTTCATGA
This sequence comes from Phalaenopsis hybrid cultivar, assembly GCA_002079205.1. Lineage (NCBI taxonomy): Eukaryota > Viridiplantae > Streptophyta > Magnoliopsida > Asparagales > Orchidaceae > Phalaenopsis > Phalaenopsis hybrid cultivar. The sequence goes on along the minus strand of JXCR01096686.1, from coordinate 244,343 downwards.
TGTGTTAGAGAATATTAAAAAGAAAATTTATGACTGAACAAATATATTCCTATCCTTTGGTGGCCGAATTACTTTACTTAAAAATATCTTAAACTCTATTCCTCTATATGCTTTGCGGGTTCTCAATATGAAATCTAATACTCAGAAACTTCTTGAAATGTTTTAACAAATTTTTGTGGTTGTGTGAGAAAAGAAGTATGCATTGGGTTAGTTGGAAGAAGTTACACAAATCAAATTTTTCCTGTGGTTTGGGCTTTAAGAAACTTCATCATTTTGCTGAAATTAACTGTATATAACTTTGGATCAAATTTCGTGCTAGCGAATCACTCTGGCTAATTACATGCCCCAGTATCATTCCTCAGAAGATAGAGGACTCTAAGGTGTGGAGAAGGATATGGAAATTAACTGTTATGTTATTTATAGATTTTGGTGGGTCACAATTTACTCATTTGTATTTTGGACTTCTTTTTGTTGGGGGCTGTAATGTAATTCTGGAGGAGCTATAGGTTTTTTGTGTAAGTATATATATATATAAATAGCAAAATCAATCCGATTTATATCGACACTACAGTGGCTTTTCCGAGTGTTTACGCTTCACGCTACTGAAACAAGCAGCGGAGGACGAGAGAGTGAAGAGAAACAGAGCAATGGCGATTCAAGAGGGGGAGGTCATCCACTGTTGGTCCGCTCCAAGATCTCTCAGCACTAGTCTGATGTACTCCTTCGCTCAGGTACTCGATCATTTCTGCTTAGCTAACTATTCGAGATTGCTTTCTTTCCTTCTGTAATGCAGCGATGGTTCACCGATGATTGATTATTGTTATTGGCAATGAAACATTTGATGATGCGAATGAGCTATTATCTCTGGATATTAATTAAGGCAGTGTTTGGTAGCAAGATTTGAGCAGGATTTAAGCAAGAACTAACTCAAATCGTGTCAAACGATCTTTATGGAATTCAATCTTTCTTCAGGTGAGATTTCATTTTCGTCCTGTTCTCCCCTAAATGGCTAAATCCGTGATTTGGTGAATCCTGGGGATATGGGGTGTGAGTTCTTAAATTTGGAAAATAGATTATAGATTATAGATTAAACCTTGTATTCATTTAAATCATAAAATTGGAAAAGCAAGTCACATAATTTTTGAAGTTGTAGTTAGATTTAGCAACTGCCATGTCGAACAATTATTTGGATATACCATCACCAAAATTTCTAAAATTGAATTTTAAGGATTTACTAAATTCTATTTGAGTTAAATTTTAATCGTAGGCCAACAAACCCCTAGGTTTAGGGAGATCAGATCTTGAAGGAAATTAAATTTTTTCTGTTCTGATTTTTTGATGGTTTCTTGACAATCTTTATAATGTAGTAGGTTTAGTGAAAGGTGTGATTGTCAGGTTTGTAAACGATTGCATCTAGCATCATGCTAAAACCATGGATTCTTACTGTCTTTTACCTTTTTTTATTGGTTCTCATCACATCTTAAAGCGGAAAACTAATGAGTAGATTTGACTGTTTCAAGTCATCATTGAATACATCAAATGAGTTTTCAAATTTAATAACCTCTATCACTCTAGAAATCTAAATATTTGATTAATCATGTATGAGTATTATTGTAATTTTCAGCATATAATTATGGCTACACACATTGCAAGATTTTGGCATGGTACTGCAAATTAACATCCTCATATTAAGCTCTGTTTTTACAGGTCTATGGTTAGTAATTTTCTAAGCAAACTTGATCGTACTATTTTTCATTTGTAGCGGCCCATTCATGGTTGTTTGCTAAACTTTTAACTTATCTAATTTTTTGATGTTAATATAAATCTCAATGCATCTTAATATGTTATTTTGCATCAATGCAATGCTTAAAACAAGGTAAGTTGAATATTTTAAATGCTTAATTTTCCTTATTGGAAAGTGCTATTATTATATGGAACAACTTGAGTAATATGATGTCGAGCTGGTTGATTATTCTAAACATGTATGTGTGTTGTTTTGGCTGTATATTGTAAGAATTTATATATTTTTTTGTACTTAAACATGCATCCATATTTTATATAAATTAAATCAAAGAAATAGTTAATAATGCGATTGAAATGGTCATTTAACTAATAACTAATAAAAATGGCATTGAGTTGCAACTTAATCGCAGAATGTTAAATTTTCCTGTAAGAGTTAGCGTAGTCCTATGTGTGTTGTTTTGGTTGTATATTGTAAGAATTTACATATTTTTTTGTACTTAAACATGCATCCATATTTTATATAAATTAAATTAAAGAAACAATTAATAATGCGATTGAAATGGTCATTTAACAAGTAACTAAAAAAATTGGCATTGAGTTGCAACTTAATCGCAAAATGTAAAATTTTCCTGCAAGAGTTAGCGTAGTCCTAGGAAAAGCTGAAAGATGTCATGGCTATGTTCACCAAATTACACACACACAAGGATAAATTTATAACAATAGAAGTCTTTAAATTTCTTGATCAATAAATACTTAAGAGAGAATTAGTTGTTTGGCTGAATCAACAAAACATTGCTTTATATGGGTTGGGACTGCCTGGGCTAATCATGTCTTAAGCAGTATTCATAAAACTTTAGAGTGACATGAAGCTTGAACATCATAAGGATTTATATGTTTTTTTGTACTTAAACATGCATGTATATTGTTTGTAAATTAAAATTAAAGAAACAGATAAAAATACGATTGAAATGCTCATATTACAAATAACTAAAAAAAGTATTGTGCTGCAACTTAATCGCAGAATGTTAAATTTTCCTGCAAGAGTTAAGGCAGTACTAGGAAAAGTTGAAAGGTTTCATGGATATTTTGACCAAACTACACACACACAAGGATGAATTTATAACAATTGAAGCGTCTAAATTTCTTGATCAATAAATACATAAAAGAGAATGGGTTGTTTGGCTGAATCAATAAAAACATGATTTATATGGGTTGGGAAGGCATTGGCTAATCATGCCTTAAACAATATTCATAAACTCTCAAAACTCTAGAGTGAAATGAAGCTATAATGGAAGAATTATGGTACTTATGTGTGAAGTTTCTGAACTCCTAACAAAAAAAAAGTTAGGTACAAATGGATCTATAGTCAAATATAAAGCAGATGGGAGCATGAATAAAGCTAAAAGTTTGCTTGTTGCAAAAGGCTACCCCCAATTGTATGACATTAATTATAAAAAGAAATCTCTCTAATTTCCAAACTCAACATATTTCGAGTTTTGCTTTTTGTAGCAGCAAATTTGGACTGCTATATAGATCAATTCGATATTAAGAATGTTGTTCTATATGCGATCTTGTGGAGGAAGTATAGATGGACATCCCACTTGGATTAAAAAAATCAGAGAAACAATAATGAGGCTTGTAGACTCAGAAAAGCGTATGTGATCTTAAACAATTCCATCATATGCTTGGTTTTGTAGATTCTTTAAATTCATAGAAAGATGTTGGTGCTCTTAGTGCTTAAGCTGATCACACTCTTATAACAAGTGTGTACCTAAAGTAAAAATTATTTTATACAGATGATTCTACTCGTGTACACAATTGATATTATGTTGATAGTTGACTTTGAAAAAGAGCCAACCTGACTAAAATGATTATTAATAAGAAAATTTGATGTAAAAGATTTTATAAACTTCATTGTGTTGTTATTTCTAAGAGTAGCATATTCTTGATCTACTTTAAAAAACATGAATGCCTTTCTATGAACCCATAGAAACTCTAATGAACAAAAAAAAAAGAGATTGGGATCGTAGCTAATAAACTATTTGTTGATAAAGGTTGTCATCAACGCCTTGTGTGCAGATTGTTTCAGTAATCCTATTATTGGTTTCTTTGCTAATGTTGTAAGTCAAATCATTAACAATCCTATTGATGATGATGTAAAAGTTGTTAATTCAAAGGCATGCCTCTAAGAAAGGCTTGTTATATAAAAATGTATCCAATAAAAAAAAAAAATAAATTTTCATTGATGTTGATTGGGAACATACCAAATCTACACCTCTTGTTATTATTCTCATGCATGAGAAAATTTGATTACATGAATAAATAAAAAATGAACCAATACTGAAGTTGATTGCATGACAGTGAGATTTGATATTTATGTAGGAATGTGGTTAAAAGTTTGTTAGAAGAATTAAACTGTCAAGTGACAGAAATCTCTAAAAGCGTACTATGACCATCAGATTGTCATAAGCAATGAAAATATCTATATCCCTAAATTGAAATTTAAGAAAGACTATTCTTTCATATAGAAAACGAAAATGGATTGGTCCAAGTAAATTTTTGAATTGTAGATATTCTCACCGAGACTTTACTCAAAAAGTGCTTTTATAATGTAATCAGTAAGACAAGTATTGTTAATTTATACAATCCAATTTAAGGGAGAGTGTTGAAAAAATCTTGAATTCATGGCTAGCTTTTTTCCATCTTCAACAACCTCATAATTTGTGCATGCAATTTTTCATCTACAACAACTTGTGTAATTTTATTTGCAATAATCCAATAATGCATTGATAATAGCATTCCATTTATGTTGTGTAATTAATTATGGATTCCATAGTTAGAGATAGGTTTCTAGATTTGTTTCTTTTTAAATTTCCTGATATGGGAGTTATTCCAAGCAATAATAAGCAAACAAATATTATTATCGCAAAAGCCAATATGCAATTACAACAACCACCACGAAAACATAAAATAACAGCACACACAACACACGACATGACACACGACTAGGGCGACAAGGTGGTAGGTGGGCTAGACATCGGAAGAACAACAGTTAAAGGTGGTCTGGAGAGTCCGGAGCAGCTGCAATGAGGGTTTTGGCAACTGTCACAGAACTAGGGTTGGAGGGAGAATGATTTTGGGTGGTTGAGAGCAAGGAGGTGGCAAGGGGGATGGTTCCTGGTTGTTGAGATAGTAGTAAGGGCATCAAAGGAGTGATTCCGGGTGATGACAGTAAGGAGGCGGCAAGGGGGATAGTTCTAAGTGGCTGGAACAACATCATAGGTGATTATGGCGTCTGGAACAACAACAAGCATGTAGAAGAAAGGATTTTGGGTAATGACAACAAGGAGGCGGCAAGGGGGATAGTTCTAGGTTGTTGAGATAGCACGTCAAAGGAGTGATTCCAGTCGATGACACCAATAAGCACATAGAAGAAAGGATTTTGGGTACTGGCAACAAGGAGGGTGCTGTTGGGAGAATAGGAACTGCAGGAAAATAGCTAGGATGTGGCTGTCTGGGCGTCTAAAGTGGGAAGGAATGTGTGGCAGCGAAGCGGGAGGAATGCAAAGATGACGGGGAAGAATAAACACCACATCGGGAGTGAGATCTAGCCGGAACACCTCTCGATCCTTGGAGGAGAGTCACCATTTCAGAACGACATACAACTGGAGCCCTACTCGCTCTCAGGTACAACCCTGGATGGGAAAACAAGGGACAACGACGGCTTTTATGAAAAAAATACAAGAAAAAATTGAAAGCCTATAACAAAAGAAACACATGCATGACTTAGATGATTAGAATTGGGTTCCTCTATGGAAAGGAGACGTCGATCTCTCGTGGAAAAAAGCCGGCCGACTCTCCCAAAGTTGGACTAACTTGGTCTAGTTGTTTCAAAATGCGGAAGATCTTTTGTGCTCATAAAATACCGCATTTAGAAACTCGTTCCTGCATTATTTCCCTGCATTATTTCCACGTTCCCACATCCATGACTTCTCGCACGTAGGCTCCCGCATTAGTCTCCCAGGGTTGGGGGGAGTTTCAACCACATTTGTCCAATTTTCGGACTTCTTATGGGATGGTTTGTCAAGTTAGTCACATTGATGGCTGTGAAGCTACTGTAACTTCCCGGTAAGCCACTTATGCAGAAGTTTTTATTCCAAAACCCATATTGATAGAATAAGTCTCCATTCTCTTTTGACACAACTTTAACTGGTGCTGCATATAGGCTTAGATTTTTCATAATATAATTCTCAGGCTTCTTCGATTCCTCGTACTTGGCAGGGCTCAACTGATAAAAAAATTCATCTGGAGGAACAAACTCGGGACTGAAATCTACGGCATACCGGACCACACTAAAGTGTAACCACATGGAGGCCTCTTTTTCTTCTCTGAAAGGATCTATATCCCACTGTAGGATATTTTTTTTTTAAAGATCCTAATGTGATTTCGAACACTATAATTCATCTTCCTATTCGATCAACTATCAGTGGGTACACTACTGAATTGATATTAATGCCAAAATGACTCCATATAATCTTTTAAAAGTAGCGCAAAAGAGTCTTATCTATATGTAGACTTCCATTAGTAGATTCAATTTGGAAGTGGACTATATATTTGAGAAGTCTGAAATTTTTTTTTCAGGTGTTGTCATGTGACTGTTGTTGGTTCCTCGGACTTAGTACCTTCTTGGACCACCAATGCTAATTTTATTGGAGTCTCTCTCATGTGCTTAGCTTGAACTACATGTTTTTTTATCTCATCAGTTGAAATCTAGTACTCTTTTGTGGCTTCATTCTTTCAATATTTACTGTGTCATTACTCATTTCTTCAATGACTCCCTCTTCAGTGAAATAAAATTTACCTTTGTTTGGGCAATCTGTTGCATTGTGCCCAACTGAGGCACTTGACACACTTTCACTTTCTGGCTATTGGTCAGATTTACGAATGCTGGTTGGCTTCAATGGCTCTCTATTTTGAATCAATTTTTCATCAGGCGTGGGTTCCTTTGAGCGTATTCTTGCTGCTCGATCCTGGGGTTGAACTCTGTTTGTAAGGTTTGGCCGTCAGTCGGTAATGTTGTCTCCAATTTTGAAGCTAAGGTTTGAACATCAGGTAATGATATTGTATCTCCTGTTTCATTTTGGACCAGATAGTAATCTTGTATTTTCTCTCATGCTGATTAACTTCAAATTCTCCCACCAAAACAACACACGTTTTCTTAATTTGTTAGCTGCTAGTTTTATCATTCAATATGTTGGGACTTCATAGCACTCAAAGACACTTCACAGTTTAAAGCTGATGGCCTCAATGGATCTAAGTAATTGTCTAAATATGGCAAATTCATCTTTGCTTAAAGATTTTGGCTCCTCTGCTATTTTAGGCCAGCTCTTTAGGGCAGCGGTTCTTTATCACTGGAATCTGCATGGTGGAAGAGATTAACTGCATTCCTTCTATTTAGTGAATCATTGTTGTGACTATGGGTGACCTGATCGGATCATCTCTTCTTGAAGATGACAAACTTCTGTTTCAGTTGGAGGACTTTCATGGAAAGTTTCTAGACATCTCTTTATAGATTTCTCATAAATAGAGTTATGGTATCTCCTCCCGATTTGGTCATCGACAATTTTCTTGTTGGTGGTGCGGCTAGGGTTTAGTTTTGGCTTTGGGTAGGCAGAAAAAGATGTGCAGGGGTGATGTAGGTCGAGAAAGAAAAAAATTGGGTGGCAGGTTTGGAAAATCAGCAAAGAGAAGGGTTTTGGGTGGAGATAGAGTTGGGTGTTGGTGGATACTAGAAACCGTAGGATAGGAATCCGGTTAAACTAGCTTTGATACCAAATGATACCGGAGTTAACCCAAACAATAATAAACAAACAAATATTTTTATTGCAAAAGCCAATCGACATAGAACTGTAAACCAATCGAACATGAGCGAGTCCAGGTCCTGTTTGTGCTAGGCTCGTTTGATTTAAAACCTTTTCGAAATAAGCTCGTCAACAACGTGTTTGTGTTTGGTTTGAATTAAGTTCAATTTGTTCGTTTTAGGCTCGTGTTTGGCTCAAAATGAGCTTTTATAAATTATAAAAATAATACTTTTAATTATTTAGTTGATGAAATAATAAAAGATCATTGTTTAAGTAACAAAACAATTCATTATTTAATTATTAAAAAAATTCCGTTATTGAAATTAAAGATTTCAAGTACAAATTTAAAATTAAGGCTCAAATTTAACGACAAAAAAGAAGAAAAAAACTCTTCTTCATTATAATATAAAACTTAAATTTGAAATACAAAATTGATTATAAAATCTAAAATTGGNACTTCTGTTTCAGTTGGAGGACTTTCATGGAAAGTTTCTAGACATCTCTTTATAGATTTCTCATAAATAGAGCTATGGTATTTCCTCCCAATTAGGTCATCGACAATTTTCTTGTTGGTGGTGCGGCTAGGGTTTGGCTTTGGCTTTGGGTAGGCAGAAAAAGATGTGTAGGGGTGATGTAGGTCTAGAAAGAAAAAAATTGGGTGGCAGATTTGGAAAATCAGCAAAGAGAAGGGTTTTGGGTGGAGATAGAGTTGGGTGTTGGTGGATACTAGAAACCCTAGGATAGGAATCCTGTTAGACTAGCTTTGATACCAAATGATACCGGAGTTAACCCAAACAATAATTAACAAACAAATATTTTTATTGCAAAAGCCAATCGACATAAAACTGTAAACCAATCGAACATGAGCGAGCCCAGGTTCTGTTCGTGCTAGGCTCGCTTGATTTAAAACCTTTTCAAAATAAGCTCGTCAACAATGTGTTCGTGTTTGGTTTGAATTAAGTTCAATTTGTTCGTTTTAGGCTCGTGTTTGGCTCGAAATGAGCTTTTATAAATTATAAAAATAGTACTTTTGATTATTTAGTTGATGAAATAATAAAAAAATCATTGTTTAAGTAACAAAACAATTCATTATTTAATTATTAAAAAAATTTTGTTATTGAAATTAAAGATTTCAAATACAAGTTTAAAATTAAGGCTCAAATTTAACGACATTATTGAAATTAAAGATTTCAAGTACAAGTTTAAAATTAAGCCTCAAATTTAACGGCAAAAAAAAAGAAAAAAATTCTTCTTCATTATAATATAAAACTTAAATTTGAAATACAAAATTGATTTTAAAATCTAAAATTGACACTTGAGATGGCAACAAATAAATGATACATTACAATTTACAATTATATTACAAAAAAAATAATAATCTTCAATTCTTCAATCTTCAATTCTCCATAGTTTGGAAATATTCTTGCCTATTGANAGATGGCAACAAATAAATGATACATTACAATTTACAATTATATTACAAAAAAAATAATAATCTTCAATTCTTTAATCTTCAATTCTCCATAGTTTGGAAATATTCTTGCCTATTGAAAAAGCAGCAAAAAAGAGAACAACATTAAATTCTAATATTAATTATTCATTGCCCACTTTGGAAAAATAAATTATATTTTTATCTTTTTATAAAGGTATTTGTAGAGGGCTGCAATTAACTCAAACAATCATGCCTGCAACCACGCCCATGGAGCCACGATATGCCCCTAGGATAAAATCTCCTGCTTGAAAGATAAATTAAAAAAGAACAGAAAAAAAAGTTATATTAAGTTAAATACAAGTATAGAAGAAAGACATTGAACAAAAAGATCTACTGCAGAAAAAAATCAGTGTGGATAAATTAAAAGATCAGCTGCAGAAAAAGAGCAGTGTCGATAAAATAAAAAATCAACTGCAGAAAAAAGAGATTGAACAAAAAGATCTACTGCAAAATAAGTTCAACTTCTTTTTGATACAAAAAATAAAATAAAATAAAATAAAAGATGAACAAATTCTGTAAAAAACCAAGTGAGTATAACTGGATAAGACACAAAAAAACAGAGCCCATAATCCAATCGAAGTATGACGTGGAGAACTCCATCCAGATTCCAGTTCTTTCTAAATTGGTAGCATAAAAAAATTCCAAAGTAACAGACGAATGATTTAGCCCTCATAATCGACAATAGAAAAAATGAATGCAGTAAAAGCAATATTTAAATATCAAGAACTTAAGATTGCATTAATCAAAATTGTTTCAAATATAATTTTGACACAATANCAAGGTTTATTATGTTGCACAACAAGTTGATACTATCTACCAATACTATCAACTTGAAGGGAGCTGATAATAATAATTATGATGGTCAAGTAAGTGCTTAGCTTAGTTTTATTTTTTTCTTGATTACTTTTATAATCATTGGGTCTATATAAGACTACCTTATGTAATTCGTTGTATAAATTTTGTCCTAAGCTAAGAATAGAATTATGCTTTTATTGCTTTCCTCCTCTTCCTTTTCTCTTTTCCTTTTCCTTCTTCTTGTCCCTTTTGGTTTCTATTTTCTGCTGGACTTTTTTTTGCTTTAACCACAACATCCATAATGAAGTAATATATAATTAGAATTGTGAGTTATGTACGGTGTGATTGGATAAATCCTTAAAATCTATAAGTTCATTTTTTGTACTTGAGGTCGTGATTTTTAGTTGTAAATTGAACTAGGCTCCTGTCTTGTGAGTAAAAACTGTGACATATGAAATAGATTAAATTTTCAAAGATATAAAATCAGATATTCTAAACTGGATTTCAAAACGGCATGATGTGAAGTTATCGTTCATATGTATTAAATTTATCATTTTTTGCTATAATCTTGTGTATTTATGGATTACATTTAATGGAAATATCACTGATTTTAACTTTTATGGAATACCATTTTCTTTAAATCCAATAATTTCATGCGTTTGATGGATTGGAATCATCCTGAAAAGCATTCGAGCAACTCAATAGCACATTGCTTGGAATAAGGCTACTTCTGAGTCAGCTAAAACACATTGAATAAACTTAAAAGTCAACATAACACGACTTGAAATACATTTTCATTTCAAGTCGAGTTTGAATAGGCTTATNGCAAAAAAGAGAACAACATTAAATTCTAATATTAATTATTCATTGCCCACTTTGGAAAAATAAATTATATTTGTAGAGGGCTGCAATTAACTCCAACAATCATGCTTGCAACCACGCCCATGGAGCCACGATATGCCCCTAGGATAAAATCTCCTGCTTGAAAGATAAATTAAAAAAGAACAGAAAAAAAAGTTATATTAAGTTAAATACAAGTATAGAAGAAAGACATTGAACAAAAAGATCTACTGCAGAAAAAAATCAGTGTAGATAAATTAAAAGATCAGCTGCAGAAAAAGAGCAGTGTCGATAAAATAAAAAATCAACTGCTGAAAAAAGAGATTGAACAAAAAATCTGCTGCAAAATAAGTTCAACTTCTTTTTGATACAAAAAAAAAATATTAAAAGATGAACAAATTCTGTAAAAAACCAAGTGAGTATAACTGGATAAGACACAAAAAAAACAGAGCCCATAATCCAATCGAAGTATGAAGTGGAGAACTCCATCCAGATTCCAGTTCTTTCTAAATTGGTAGCATAAAAAAATTCCAAAGTAACAGACGAATGATTTAGCCCTCATAATCGACAATAGAAAAAATGAATGCGTAAAAGCAATATTTAAATATCAAGAACTTAAGATTGCATTAATCAAAAATGTTTCAAATATACTTTTGACAAAATGAATTCTTGCACATGAAAAAAAAAAGAGCAGCAAAAGGAGAATAAATAAATGAAAATTTGCATTCAAGTTAATATCAAATGAACACTTGTCTAATGCAGCCATTAAAATTTAGAAGTTATGAAACCCTGTGAGCTCAGAAGATCCAGTCAACATGAAATTTGATTCTTTAACAGGCCTCCTTGACACCTGCACCCCATCGGACTAAAGGAGACGTCCACAACTAATCATTTGGCTCCATCCATGACTACCAGTTATCCAACTCACGTGCCAGAAGACATGAAAGCAAAACTAACAGTTTAACAGAATTTCAAAATGAACTAATAGATGATTGGCTACTAGATAATTGATCTATTCAACATATAAGTATTGTTCCATACATTTATAATCCACCTGATTCTAGGAGCAGAAATATTCAAGGAGCATTCACATGCATGCCACCCAATTTTTATGTATTTACATTTCTAACACCTTGGGGCATTTACATACATATTACCCATTCAGCCAACTCTTATGTATTTACACATAGGGGCATTTGTATCAATAATCCAATGTTCAATGTGTGAGTGTGCAAGTCCAATCAGCAGTGGAAGACAACTCTGTAGTCGGTTGAGTCATATTGATTTTGTTGGAGAACATCATTGCTCACAAAACACAATAAAGCTCACTTGTTTTCATAAAAAAAGAACCATCTCTATAGTTTTCCAAAATAAATACGACAAGAAATCAAAAGGATGGAATGAAAGGATGTCCCCCATAATGTTCGTATGGTACAGTCAAATTTCCAACCAGACATAAATTTAATATTCATAACTTAAACATGTAANCAAACTTATTTCACAATCTTTGATAGAACTTAAGTCACTCCCTCACGAGGTCTCTCTCATCTCTATTTCTTATCATTGAATCAACATAATGTATTCAATTATTGTAGATATTAGTTGTCAAAAGGTCATCGATCAGTAGTTGATCATCGTCGTTGAGTACAAGAAGATAATCTAACCACAGGTGTACTAAAAAGCTCAACATTTGATAGGTAGAACTAACACTTGTTAATACCAACATTTTGAAAACATTGACATCTAAATAATATTGAACCAAATAGTCCCTTGGATGCTTTATAAGGCTTCCATCAAAAATACCAACAGAAATCTCAACATAGGGACACCTAAGGCACAATTTATAACTTAGGGCCCGTTTGGGGCACCTTAAAAACGCAGCGGTATCGTTTGGATCTCGCATTTTGCCCACTTATCCGAAAACTCAGTTCTATTTTTACACTAAGGGTTGAACCCCGCGGTCGACCCGCGGGTCGCGTTTTAGGATAAGCTGTTTATCCTGAAACGCACAAGCTGCCTCAAACACACCCTTAATGTACAAATTGCAAGTCATTCTGCATTAGGATGTAAGATGGCTGCTAACTTCTATTATAAGCCAAACAAATAAGAACTTACAAAATGATATCCATTGATCAAAACGTTGAAATCCAACGGATAAATGCAAAACCATGTTGCAATAATAATAAAAATCTAACATTTCCTAAAAAATATCAAATTAGACAATAGAATAATTTTGAAAGTCATTCTATTGACTCAATAAGGCAGCCAACTACAGAGTTAAATTAGATAAGAACATAAGTTCCTTTCCAGGACATTGAACACCTTAAACATAGCCATAATTAGTAACACAGAGTCCTCCTTGCAATTAAGTATAAGATGAGTTTAGCCTAGAGATCTGATTGACTCACCAAACCTTTAACAAATTACTTGAGAACATTTAGCATTGCCCAGTGAGAATATTCAACATTTGACAAAGCTTATGCACATTGTTTGCTGACTCATATAGAATTTAAGTATACCTGCAATGCGCTCATCGCATTCTTTAACTAATCGGCTGAATCGAGAGTCCCCAGGTGCCAACACAAGGCCTGCAGTAAGAGCTGCCTTTGCAGTTTGATATTCCTCAAGCTTCATACAAGCAGTTCTATTATAAAGGGTGTGTAATCCATCAGATATGCAAAGATATTTAAAAATAAAGATTCCATGACCACTGAATAATTAACAATTATCTATAAAATATTCAAAAGAAATCTAGTATGAACGTTTAGAAGGCATCAAAATAACCATAAAAAACAAAATTATGAGAAATGCACTTGGGGTAACCATTAACCAATACAAATAAGCACGCAGATGTAGCGGAAAAATTAAGGATGAGATTACCAAGGAGTTCATCATTTAATCACAGCACAATATTCTAAAGAGAAGTTAAAAGTTGGTAGAGTTAATTGCCATATCAGTTCAATAAAATCTAAATTGGAATGGGAAAAAAAAGGAAATAAAGCACAGGAAAAATGATCATATTACTGCAATATCTCTGAACTAACCCTTTTCTTAGGTAAGCTTTGGCCATCGAAGAATCCAATTCAATAGCTTTGTTTGCATCTGATACAGCCTCTGTAATGGTAAGTCAGAAGAACACATTCAGTTCAAGTCAGAAAAAGCTAACATACAATGTGGTTAGAGCCGATAAACAAGAGGACTAAAATAATCAATATGGGAAATCTTAGATCTTCTGCATTATAATTAAAGCACACGCAACTTCTAATAAGCATTCCCAATATCATGATGCAATGAAAACCCTTGTCCCATCAGTCTAGATAGCTCAGATTGTCACTACCATGCATACATCACATTGAAAAATGGCACGTAAAGATAGAAAGAAGCAAGAAGAAAGAGGAAAGAAACAAGAGAAAAAAAAAAAGGAGAATATCCAAAAAACCAGCTAGGAGATTAAGCCCAAAGAAGATAAGTGAATCACTCTTTCATTAATCCTTTCATATCTGATACTTGATTACAGATACATTTAAATAGAAACAGGGAATGGCAAACTTGTAAATAAGCCTAGGGACAATAATGTCGTTACACAATATTTACATCTGATATAAGTATCATCTTTACATGAACAGCAGCAAACCTAGACTAAGGGCCCATTTGGGGCAGATTATTTAAGTGCGGCGGCGTTTTCAAAACGCCGTCTTCATATTTGAAAAGTGTGTTCGCGCAGATTATCCCTGCCGTAGTGCGTTGGATTATCCGAATCCTTAATAGTTTTGCTCGTGACATTGCCCTAGTTGCCCCTCTTCTCCCTCGCGCTCGACTCGTGATATTGCCCTAGTTGCCCCTCTTCTCCCTCGCGCTCTCCCTCCCTGGATTGGTCCCCCGTAGAGGAGATCGGACAGTTTCCTTTCGATTTGTCCCCCGTCAATCGCAATGTATGCTTTCCCTCACCGTCAATTCGTAAGGAATGCTTCCTCTAGAGCGATCGAACGTCGGTGGTCGTAAATGGTTGTTTGTAGATGCGCGAACGTCGTTTATTTGTATAGATCTGACCGTAAACCTTGATTTTTTACTTGACCGAAGATTTTTATGCCATCGTCGTCTTTGTTGTTTTTGAACTCGAACAATGCGAATGGATTTCTTTGCCCTAAAATTTACTTTAATTTTTTTTTGGGGCGTGAAGAAAATTTTGCAGCATGGAATCATTTGTCAGCGACTGTTTAGAATGAATTTTGTTTCGAATATTTCTGCCCCATTTGATTTTTCCTAATTTTTGCATAGACAAGAATGTCTCTATACGCAGAGCAAGGAATAATTTGTGAGCATCTGTATAGAAGGAAGGAATATTTCTTGTTTTTTTAAGTTTATTAGCTGATATTTATGGGCTGCAAATAATTCTTGTTTATAGGAAACATAGTTCTCAACTTGTTTCATGAAACTGCTGCTATTAAGGGTCATGTTTATGAGCTGCATATATATGTATTCATTGCAATCCCCATTGGTGGCAAATTCCTGTTTCGGTTTATGTTAAGAATGGCAATGGATATGAAATTGGCGAGGATTTGTGTGCCGTATATTTTTCATAAACTACTGAAACTGTAGAGGGAATTTACATGCCTAACAAATAATTGAGAATTTACATGCCAATTCATTATAATTGGGAATTTACATGCCCAAGCATTCTTGCATATCCAAATTTATGGCAGCTCTGTTGGATTGTCATTTTTGTTTGGTTATTCTATTAGTACAGTTTGGTTACTGTTAGTATCCAAATTTGTTTAGGAGAAATTATGTGCAGTTTGATCACAACAGTTTTGTAAATCTATTATTGTAGTTTGCTGCACCTTTTATCTGTTGGATTCTATTGTTGTTCATTTGTAACATTCATCCATTGGTGGCATTATCTGTTCATTCGTAAATTTCATGCTGGAGATAAATATATGGCTCGAAACTGTTTTAAATGCATTTAAAGTGCTACAAATTTCATTTTGGTACAGCAATAGGATGCAGCCTCTAATAGCTTCGTGACAAGCAATTTCATTGAATGCAGTTTGATAAAAAAATGAGTGTGTATGACAGCTGAATACATGACAACTGGAGATGAAAATGTATTGCAGATGAATATATGGTGTTGTATTATTGCGTTAAAAATTTCTATATGGCAACTGTCTCATTAGTTGTGTCTCGACATGTATGAGAAGTTGCATTTAGAAATACACAATATGGTGGCTTCGGTAGAATTGGATTTCATGACATGTATTAGAAGTTGCTTATTACACATGTACTTGATACTTGTAGTAGTGTTCTCCATAGATAATCATAACTGTCGGCGGGTAAAAGTGGTGGTGGTTTGGTTTGTTTGTTTGTTTGGGGGAGTTGCCCATAAGAAGCTGTCGGATACCGGAATTGAAATCTCGTCGCCCGCCTCGGAAGAACGTATAGGTTTAAGTTTAAAAATCAAATATGAAAATCAAACTGACCCCATGNCATTTGAAAGGTGAATAGAGTTGCAACAGACTGCAAATCTAAAACAAAAAAATGCAGAGAAAATAGATAAGTCAAAAAAAAAAAAAAACACTACATAATCACATTTGTAATTCTAAAAGTAAAAGAATCTCAAAGACTACAGCCTGTAGGTGACAAAAAAAAGTCATCTAGGTCACAAAACAGACCTAAAGCCAATTAGGGAAGCATACATTGCAAGAATAAAATGTGATGAGTTATATAATCATTAGAACTTATCTACATTTTGAGAAACAAACATGTCTTGAAGAAGTTAGCCAATAATCTCTTCAATTATGATAGAACGACAAATCCTTATAAAGTTGCAGAAAATCAGGTCCTCAAAAGAAAATGATAACCCCAAACGAAATCCAAAAAGAAATCGCAAAAACCAAAAAGATCTAAAAATGTAATAGCAACACTCAAACTTTGACTCAATAATTTTATAACAAATCTAGATAAAAAAAAGATTAACTGATTTTAGTGGCAATAGCCAATTGTTCTAAGAACAAAAAAATAATGCTTGCAACTAAGGATAGATCCAGATCTTGTAAGGAAAGTGAGTTAAAAATATCACATTTTGAAGAACTCTTAGTTGGTTAGAATTTTAGAATCCACAAAATAATAGCTAGAAAGAAAAAAATTCTCAGTATGATTGGTGATCGCAGGTTTTGCAGCCTCTCTTCATCGAGTGTAAAAATAAATTCTCACCTTTTGGTTGTAGCCCTAGGGATGGAAAGAAAACGTCTCACAGGCACCTCGCCCCCTTACCTCGTATCACAGCCTCATCCTCACGATAGAAGTCACGACAAGAAAGAAAAAGGGGCGGCTCTCGAATGCATTGATTTAGGGTTAGCCACTTAGCAATATATGTAGTTAGTTTTGTATTAGGAATAAAATTTAGCAATGTTGATGAGATCAAATGGTTGAGAATAATCTCAGATTTTAGAATAAAAAAAATTAATTTAAATGATTTAATTTAATTTTAATTATATATTTTTCTGTTAAATATATCATTAAATTTTAATCTAAAAATATTATAATTTTATGATTTTAATTATTTATTTATTTCATGTCTGTCGGCGGGGAAAAGTGGGGGGATGGTTTGGTTTGGTTTGTTTGTTTGGGGGAGTTGCCCGTAAGAAGCTGTCGGTCACCGAAATTGAAATCCCGTCGCCCGTCTCGGAAGGACGTATAGGTTTAAATATGAAAATCAAACTGACCCTATATTTTTCATAGTTTAAATGAAAGAGTATTTTACCTCAAATCTTGTATCTATCCCGAGGGATAAACACAAGAATTGAGGATGAGACTCGATCAGATAAACTAAGATATATATGACGTCCATTTGGTTTGCGAAACCATTTTATTTGCCGACAAATTCCCCTATTTAATATAAAAAATTAAATAGGGTTTATTTTAAGCTGGGTTCAGAAAAGCTTCTTATAAGGGCAAACCTCTATAGTTAATTACATCTTAAATGACCGAAATCACTTAAGAATACTCTCGATAAAAATCAGGAAAAATTATCTTCAAGGACTTCAAAATGATAAGATTTTTCAACGAAATCGGACAAAGAGTTGTGCAAAAGGGAATGGTTCAAGNTTAAATAGGGTTTATTTTAAGCTGGGTTCAGAAAAGCTTCCTATAAGGGCAAACCTCTATAGTTAATTACATATTAAATGTNTCTTTCATTTAAACTATGAAAAATATGGGGTCAGTTTGATTTTCATATTTGATTTTTAAACTTAAACCTATATGTTTAAGGTATAGGTTTAAGTTTAAAATAAGACTCGGAAGAACGTATAGGTTTAAGTTTAAAAATCAAATATGAAAATCAAACTGACCCCATATTTTTCATAGTTTAAATGAAAGAGCGCTTTACCTCAAACCTTGTATCTATCCCGAGGGATAAACACAAGACTTGAGGATGAGACTCGATCAGATAAACTAAGATATATATGACGTTCGTTTGGTCTGCGAAACCGTTTTATCTGCCGACAAATTCTCCTATTTAATATGAAAAATTAAATAAGGTTTATTTTAAACTGGGTTCGGAAAAACTTCCTATAAGGCCAAACCCCTATAGTTAATTACATCTTAAATGACCGAAATCACTTAAGAATACTCTCGATAAAAATCAGGAAAATTATCTTCAAGGACTTCAAAAGAATAGGATTTTTTAACGAAATCGGACAAAGAGGTATGCAAAAGGGAATGATTCAAACTTGGAACATTTATTACAGGATCCAAATGAACAAGAACTAGGGGATGCCACAGATCCAGAGGAGATCCTCGGTGGCTTCCTAGTCTACCATATGGTTTGGCTTCAGTTTCGAAGAGGAATATTCAAATGTTTTATCCTGCCAGTTTTATTTACTTATGGCTTACATTCGTGTGAAACGCTCACACAAATAGCTTGGAAGATGTGAAGATTTAGATCGTAACGAACGACAGTCTCGGAATCCTAAAACGAGTTAGGGCTTAGATTGTACAGCAGAGCTACATAAAAGCCTAACGAAAAGGTTGAGGATTTATGTTGTACTAGGCGAACAACCTTGAAATCCTATGGATTGTTATTTTAATTCTATGAAAGGAATGATTTAGCTGGGGAAGACATTCTGCTGCTGAAGATGGTCGTGCTGCCCACCGCGCTAACTCCAAGCTCCTTGTCGTGACGAGTTCAAGTTTTTTAATTATGATATCAAATCAAACGACCCTATGATAATAGTCCTCTAAACATCTTATATGAAAAGGAGGCATGTTTAAGGCTATGTAATATAAAAATGTTCAGTACATGGCAAGCAGTAGAAAACACAAAAAAAGAAACAGTGTACATGTCATACATGATAATAGCAAGTATAGTAAAAGGAACAATATAACATGCTTTATAGAGCAGTAGCAAGTACTATAAAAGGAACAGTGTAACATACCTTACAGAATAATAGCGGGTAGAAACATGAATAATATAATATGTTGTACAGAACAGTAGCAGGTAGGAACAGGAATAGAATAACATGTTATACAGGGCAGTAGCAGGTATAAACAAGAATAGAATAACATGTTGTACAGGACAGTAGCAGGTATAAACATGAATAAAATAACATTCTGTAAATGTAAAATGAACATGTACGCCCGTGGGATCCACTGTTTCTTAAATATAACAAGCTGAAATATATTGCAAAAAGCGAAATCTGGAAGAAAAGCCATCCAGAAAATTCGAAAAAGAGTGTAACGACGACTCATGATCGAAAAAACTCGAGAAAATCAACGAGAAAAGACTTAAGTAAACATCTTCAAAAATCTCGGAGAAATCTTGAAGAAAAGAAAAGAAACACGAGTGTTCTGTCCAAAGCTTCAATAAAACAAAAAATTCAAGGGGGACCGCAAACACTTGTGTAGGGCTAGGCTCAGATATACGTACATGTACTCGAGAGCCCACGAAGGCTACTCGGTCACCCGAATGTATAGAACTCGCCACTCGTCTAGAAGTGTGTCATGAATCTCACATAGAGGGCTACTTCCCAGCCTAAACAGGTATTCGTCAGGTGGACAATCAATTTTAAAATGTATTTTTAAAATTTATGTTTTTGACATGCACACAAATTTTAAACATGCAAAGAAGAGTTATCAATTTTTGTTTCGTAGAAAAGTATGTTTTTGCTTGAAAAGAGTTTATCAAAACTTATTATATTTTTTTTAGAAATTTTCGTTGTCCACGAGTCGATTACATTGTCGGGCGTGGGACTGCCAATCATCTGAGGAGGTTCGAGCCAACTCCTGCTAGACTTATGTCGGTGAAGAATATCATATTCTATTGTTCATCAAATGCTCTTGATGTTATAGGATAGGGTATCTTTCTGCTCTATCTTCGGTGTGTCTTTATCATCAACACTCTACGCCCCAAAACAAACTACTCGCGACCTTGCTTGATGGTTTCACGTATAATAAAAGACTATACGTAGCACACTTATGCATCAGACATAAGCATCGAAAACCGAACCAAGAAGCAAGGAAAGAAAAGAACAAAATTGGGGTGAGAGAGAGGAGATATTGATCCATCTAAAACACCGAAAAGGAGAATGAGTCAGCTCTCAAAAACTCCTGTCAAAAAAACCTGAAAAAATAGGGCTCGAGGTCTTTCCTAACAAACATAAAATGCCACTTTGCACTGATTTTTCGAACCCCAAAGACGTAGGCTTAATCAAATCAACCAAATGTTCTCCCCAAATAAAGCTTGCAAATCTTCCCAAAATCTCAAAGTTGATATCAAAATATTCCAACTTCCAAATTAATTCATAGCCTCACATATCAAATAAGCATAAAATCTTCCCATAAAACGAAATACATGCTCACGATCGGGCATACTACAAAGAGATGAACGGCAGGTAAGGCTCTCGGCCAAGGCAACAAAAAGGAAAAGGGGGGAGTTATTAAAGCTCATGGCTAAAGAAATCCAAGGCAAAAAAAAGGCTCTCGGCTAAAGGCAGCAAGGGACAGCTGCTAAAGCCCATGACCAAAGACAACCCAAGGCACAAAAGAGGTTCACGACCACGACAAACCCAAGGCACGAAAGAGGTTCACGGCCAAGACAAACCCAAGGCACGAAAGAGGTTCACGGCCAAGACCAAAGCCAAGACACGAGGTAATGGGAAGGGAAGGCTTACGGACTAGGCTGAGTCCAAGGCATGAGGCAAAGTCCACGACCCAAGCAAAAGCTAAGTTTAAGTAAACTCAACACCCAAATCTTCCCAAAATAAGAAACCGAGCCCACTCACCAAACCAGCTCTCGAGTAGGGCCAAGAACAAGTAAAACCACGTCCTGCACCAACTTTAAATCATTTGGGGATAAACCCGCACATATATTGGTCTTGGAATAGCCAACAACATACAGATCCTATGCCAAAATAAGCTTTACAAGTATCAAAAAGAAAAAAAGAAACCAAGGACTAGATCAGGCAAAACCGAACCCCAATAGAGGCTAAAACCGAGCCACTCAAAGCCAAGACAGAGTCCAAGCAAGCTACAGGGCTTTCAAAATTAAATAATTTTTTTTTTATAACATGAATTTCGAGCCAGGAAAAGTCACAGGGAGCCAAAACCGAGCCCCACATGCGTGAAAGACCAAATAAACCTTCCAATGTCTCATGCTAGATAAGAATAAATGAAGAGCTTCATGATACATATCCTAACATGTTTGCAAGAGGAGCTAACATTGTCTCAAAGCCATGCTTCAACCTTCTCATTCGCAGTAATAGAAATATGTCATAATTTCATCTCAAGCAAGTAGAAAAAAGAGGAAAAACTTATATCATGCTATATTCCTACCATCTTAAGCAAGTAATCAAATTCAATCCCTAGAACATGCTCATACTTTCATCTCTAGATGTTGGAGTAACATGTCTTTCAAAAATATAAGTGCAACATTAAGTTAAAATGCCACATTATTCATTGTACCAAGCTAACAGAGACTCGGCATAGAGCAAAACCGAAAACAGAGCAAGGCACAAAAGGGGAAAAAATACCTCCTTAAAGCAAAAAGAAAGTAACACAAGAACTCTAAACGCCCTCCCCAATTTCAATTACTCCTCCAACAGCAAGAGGAAATCAATTCAAGCACCAGAAGATCAAAGTGAGTGAGAAAGGAAAAGAGCAGAGTTTTCTCCCTTAGAAAGATTTTCGGCCTCTCCTTTTGGGTCTCCCCAAATAGAGTAAATATATCTATCAGAGAGAAGAGGAGCTCGCTTAAACTCACCCACCGCAGACCAGAGCNAGAAGATCAAAGAAGTGAGTGAGAAAGGAAAAGAGCAGAGTTTTCTCCCTTAGAAAGATTTTCGGCCTCTCTGGGTCTCCCCAAATGTGGTAAATATATCTATCAGGGAGAAGAGGAGCTCGCTTAAACTCACCTACCGCAGACCAGAAGCGAGGGAAGCAGGAAGAAGGGCGAAAATCGTCGCAGAGAGGAGCAGGGATAAGAGATCGCGCCTGGGGGGTTTGCGGCTCGAGAGGCCGCGACATCATGAGAAAAGAGATAAGGATTTGCCGCAGGGGATGGGTCTCACTGACGCGTGCGGAAGAGGCATCAACCGGCTCACGAATGAGACGGAGGAAGGCGGGGCGAGCTAAGGCTCGGGCGAGAGGCAAACCCCGAGGGTTTAACGGGAGAAGGAGAGAAATGAAGTTAGGTTAAGGACTTTGATATAAGTTATTAATTATAATAATAATAATAAATTATTATTTATAATTAACACTTAAATAAGTATTTTCTCCAAGACGTGCCGTCGCAATGAAGCGAACGTCCTTCTTAAGCAAAATCGACGTTCCGAACGCGTCGTNCAAACCCCGAGGGTTTAACGGGAGAAGGAGAGAAATGAAGTTAGGTTAAGGACTTTGATATAAGTTATTAATAATAATAATAATAATAAAATATTATTTATAATTAACACTTAAATAAGTATTTTCTCCAAGACGCGCCGTCGCAATGAAGCGAACGTCCTTCTTAAGCAAAATCGACGTTCCGAACGCGTCGACGCAGTCCGTTTCGTCATCCGGAGTCGTCCGGGCAACCTTGTCGACGATTGGGACCAAAATGCGTCGCAGTTCGAATCGTATCAAAATTTCGGTTCGAATTCGATTAAACAGGACGGCGAAGAGCGCAACGGCGCCAAATCAGCGAGTAGAGTCAACCCTAAGGCTGTCAGTCCTATAGGAGTGCTCCCTCCTTCGGAGTAGTCTTACCTACTAGNTGCGGCTCGAGAGGCCGCGACATCATGAGAAAAGAGATAAGGATTTGCCGCAGGGGATGGGTCTCACAAATNAGCTAAGCCAAGCCATCCAAGCAAGTTACAGGGCTTTCCAAATTAAATAATTTTTTCTCATAACATGCATTTCGAGCAAGGAAAAGCCACAGGGAGCCAAAACCGAGCCCAGCAAAGGCCAAAAACCGTGCCATCTGGTGGCTAAAACAAACCCACGTCAACATGTGTTTCATATGAGAGGAATAACATGAAGTAGAGAAGCATGCATAAACCTCAAAGTTAACATTTCAAGACCTCCAAAATAAGTTCCGAGGGACTTCCAAAATAAATCTTTTCATACTCCATATAGATTTCGAACAAATGAGGCAACCACAGGAGCTAAAACCGAACCCCCACATGCGTGAAAGACCAAATAAACCTTTCAATATCTCATGCTAGATAAGAATAAATAAAAAGCTTCATGATACATATCATAGCATGCTTGCAAGAAGAGCTAACATTACCTTAAAGCCATGTTTCAACCCTCATAATTGCTTCCAATAGAAATATGCTATAATGAATAGAAACATGTCACATTATCCATTGCACCAAGCTAATAGAGACTCGGCAGAGAGCAAAACCGCAAAGAGGCAAGGCGCAAAAGGGAAAAAAAAGTACCTCCTTGAAGCGAAAAGAAAGTAACACAGGAACTTTAAAGACACTCCCCAACTTCAATTCCTCCTCCAACAGCAAGAAGAAACCAATTCAAGCACCAAAAAAATAAAGAAGTCAGAAAAGAAATGGCAGAGTTTCCTCCCTTAGAGATTTTCGGCATTACCCCCAGGGCTACAAAACCAAGCTCTAATAAAGGAGGAGAAGAATGACTAAAAAAATACAGCAGAAGGATCGAGAGAGGTAGAGGATTAGATCCCCGCAGAGGATACGATCCGCGGCAGAGAAGATCGAACTCAGAACGTAGAAGATGGGATACGAGGGATGTGCATCTGCGAGATTTGTCTCGCGTGCGAGAGGCGAACGCGGGAACGAATCCCCCCAACGACATGAAAGAGCGAGCCAGGCGACCAAACGAGCCAACCTAGGGCTGAGGCTGACCTACGGGTTCGAGAGAATGAGGCGGGGAGGGAGATGGAGTTAGGTTAAGGATTTTAATATAAGTTATTAATTATAATAATAATAATAATATATTATTTATTATTATAATTAACACTTAAATAGGTATTTTCCCCAAGACGCGTCGTCGCAATGAAGCGAACGTCCTTCTTAAGCAAGATCGACGTTCCGAACGAGTCGGCGCGGTCCGTTTCGTCATCCGGAGTCGTCCGGGCAACTTTGTTGACGATTGAGACCAAACGCGTCGCAGTCCGAATCGTATCAAAATTTCGGTTCGAATTCGATTAAACAGGATGGCGAAGAGCGCAGCGGCGCCAAATCAACGAGTAGAGTCAATTCTAAGGCTGTCAGTCCTATAGGAGTGCTCCCTGAGTTCTTTCGGAGTAGTCTTACCTGCTAGGCAATAGCGATCAAAATTACTACATGGAATGTCAAGTCGAGCGAAGAAAAGTCCAGAATTGCTAACGGATAGGGCTCATTCACTAGTTTTCTAGGAGTAGTCGACAGAAAGGTCCTACGGCTAGATCCTAGGTTATTAAGAAGGGGAAAAACTAAACCTTGACCTAAAGCGAGGTCAACAATAACAATGTACTCTTACATAATTGGATAATAAAACATGTTCGATGTCTTACTGTGGATGTAAGTCTTTGACCGAATCACATAAATCCTTTGTGAATTTTTTTTTTCCTTTTAGCAAATCTTCACACTGTTATTGGTTAATTATGTGGATGTTGGTTCATTTTTTGTTGCATTTTGTTGATTCCACGACATGTATGGATGTTGATTCATTTCTAGCAAATCTCTGAACTCCTGTTAGTTAGTATAGATAATTTTATTATGCTTATTGAGTTTCAACATGAATTTATTTATGCAATATGCAATTCTTCATATAGTTCCACAATGGCTAAGACGTCTGAAGGGGATCCCTCCGCAATGTGGGATAAAGAAGTTACCAATATATTTTGCGATCTATGTATAAAAGAAATTGAATTTGGGAGCATGCCTACTATGTATTTTAATAAGGATGGTTGACACAATATTGGTGCGAGGTTCAAAGAATTGACTGGAAGAGATTACGATAGACTTAAATTCAAAAACAAATGGGACAAATTGAAGAAAGAATAGAAAATATGGAAGGAGCTGAAACGTGACTCTACCGGATTGGGTGGGATCCCGTTAAACAAACTATCGATGCTCCAGATGAGTGGTGGACTGAAAGATTGTAGGTAATAAATAAAAATGTCTTTTCTTAATTTTTTTATTTTTTAGTTAATGCTTAAACTCCTCTAATCAATGTCTTATATTCCAGGTAACACCACCTGCCAAAAAATATAGGCAGTGCGGAATTGAACCTGATTTCGAGGAAAAACTGGACATAATGTTCACAGGGGTTGTTGCAACTGGAAAGACTTCATTGAACCCAAGTGAAATGGGATTTTCAGGAATACCAGATGAACTGCCACCTTAACAGGTCATAGCTAATGAAGAAGGGCCTAATATAAACCAAAAGGATATTGGAGATTCTAGTTCTATGTACAAGAGGCCTAGGCTTGGCAGGAGGACAAAAGAGAATGATACTTTCTTGAAAAGCTCATTTCATGAACTCATTACTGTTTTTTCAGCTCCACCTCCCCCTGACAGCACCATCTTGGACTGTGTTGTCATTTTAGACACTATTCCAGAAGTAGTTGTTGATATACGCTTTCAGGCCAAACGAGTTAAAAAACTTGAGGACCCTACGCGTAGGCAAATATTCATGGTCTTACAACTCGATTTGCGCCTTGAATATTTACGTGTTTTAGTGGAAGGATAAGGATGTATTTCATTTGATGTACTTAATTTCCGAAAGCTTTGTATTTCGTTTGATGAACTTCATTTCATGATGCTTGGATTTAATTCGATGTTATGTATTGCAGTTATGTCATTTTCAGAGGCTTTCCTCGCTACATGTATTTCATTTATGGCATTTTCTGATAAATTATTTCATCCTAATGAATTTATAACTTCAGGATGGATCAACTACGAGATCTTCGTAAAAGAATGGCATGGGCTGCAGCAATAGTGATATTGTTGTTGAAATATTACCGCTCTAGCACTAGACGAATACCACACATGACATCCACATATGTTGGGAATAAATGGGTTGGTGAGATGTTTGTCGGACATCCAATAAGGTTCAATAGCATTTTTCGAATGAGTGCACCCATTTTTATAGATCTTCTACATGACTTATATTGTAACAACGGCCTCCAAGATTTTTCTAGGACGACCACGAGAGAGGTCTTGGCTATAACATTATATATTCTATCACAGAATGAATCAGTTAAAGGAGTTATAGAGCGATTTAAGCATTCATCTGAAATAATTAATCGATACTTCTACAAAGGTATACAAGCATTTGTGAGCTTAGCAACGAAAAACATTAAGTCATTTGATCTTTCATTCGCAACTATTCCTGAACAAATTGCAAATGATTCCCGTTACATGTCGTATTTCAAAGTAAGTTTAATTAGTTTGTTACATTTACTTCAATACCCCTGGAATTGCTAACTATGAGTTACAGAACTGCATCGGAGCAATCGATGGTACGCATGTGGATGTCCGACTACCAAGTCATTAAAAAATCGCATACATTGGTCGGAGTGATAGGACTACCCAAAATTGATGACAGTGTGTGACTTCAACATGTGTTTCACATTTGTAATGGCGGGGTGGGAAGGAAGTGCGCATGACAGTCGTCTTTTTTCATATGCAACTAGGAGTAAAAGACAATGTTTTCCTCACCCACCTCCACGTTTGTTCAGTTTAATTAAAAATCTTCTTAATTACATTAATTTTTTAGTAGATGTTGGGTATCCAATGATAAAGGGCTACCTAAAGCCCTTTCCATATACCAGATATCATATTCCTGATTTTCAGCGAATAAGTGGCACGATTCGTGGCAGAAAAAAAATGTTTAACAAACGACACTCTTCTTTACGGGGGGTTATTGAAAGAACATTTGGAGTGTGGAAGAAAAAATGGGTTATCCTACGTGATATGTCGTCGTATTCATTTTCTAAACAGGTGCATATTGTGGTGGCCACTATGGCACTTCACAACTCCATCCAACGACATCCGTCGCATTCAGATACGGACTTCAATATTGTTGATGATGATCCAATTATTGACTCCCTATAACCTTCAGGATCTTAGCTGATAATGAGATCGAGTCTACTAAATATTAAACTCAGGACAATGAGAGTGCGGTCGAAATGGCTGCTCTGAGGGAGCCTATAGCAGATGCTATATATAGCAGCTAATCCAGTAAGTATTTCTTTTCTTCGCATATATGTAGATTAATTTTGTATGTCTTTTTTTTTTGGATAAGTGCTGACCTTCCTTTTTTGTTTTGTTTTTTTTTAAGTGATACGAACATGACTTCTAGGATATCAGTCACAGACAGAGGTATTTTGTGTTATTGTGGACAATCGTCTCTGTTTCTCACGTCGCGTCAGTCTCGTAGCTTTGGTAGGCAGTTCTATGGTTGCGCTAACGGTATTTCAGGTCGTTACGGCTTCTTCCGGTGGGCTGACAATCCCACATATTACACTGTCAGCAGTCATGGAAATCCGATGTTTTCTCAGGTTGATAGTGCAGATGAGAACAGATGTAGCCAAAGTTTAAAATTAAATATTTTAATATTTCTAATTGTAATTTTGCTAGTCTTTATACTTCTTTTATTTCTTTTGGTACTCACGAGAGTGCGAAAACTGTATGCCATCTTTTGGAACTGATCTGTTATGATGGTATGCTTCTGCACTATATTCTTTTGTTCTACCAATAAGTTATTCTGAATAAATTGTCCCAAACAGTTTTACCAGACAGGGGCAGGAATGTCATGTAACCACCAATAAGCTAATCTGAATAAGCTGTCACAAACAGCAAGTCAGATTATTCTGATAATCTGCAGATTATCAGATTATCAGAATAATCTGCTTATCAGACCCTAAAGGGCAAGCGAGGAGCTGGAGATGCCGACTGGATGAACAGAAGGAAGGCCAGTTTGGCCCACTGTTTGAGACGCATCCAACCAGATGAAGATCGGTAATGATCCTTAGCTCTTCCGTTTAGCATTGTTGTAAAGATGGTAAGCACCAGANGGAAAGGTGGGTGGCACTAACACTCATAAATCCTTCTCAGTCAGGGAGCACTTCAAATCCCACGGTTTTGGACACATTGCATTTTGATTGCCAAAGCACAAGAATGATCTATTTCCCTAAGCATGAAATGGTGAAAGAAATAGACAATGACACATGACACAAGTGAAGGTGAGGATGCACAGGAAGAGCACAAGCTTTCATCCGATGAGATAGAGATACTAGTGGTTCAATAGATCTTTCGAATTGAGCTCATGAGAGAGCAATCGTATCTCTGTCACAAAATTTTTCATCTCCATTGGACCTTGAATGTAAATTTGTGCATTCTTATCATAGAAGGAGGCAATTGTGAGAAAGTAGTGTCTGCCTATATGTTGCACGAGTTAAGTTTTGTCGCACAAAAGCACACTCGAACTTATGCTTCGTCTTGGTTGAAGACAGGGAATATGATCATAGTTGACAAGAAATGGCTTATTGGGTTTTCTATCAAAGATAAATTTTAAGAGGAGGTGCGGTGTATCATGATATCTATAGATGCTCCTCATATCTTTTCAGGTTATTTTTGACTGAATGATCATTGTACACATCATGATAGCCATATGAATACATTCTTTCATCGAGGCAAGGGGCATTCATACAAAATTGGAGACTAAGTGTCATGAGCTACCTTTGTATAGGTCTTGAGAGAAGCATCAATACGACTAACATTAGTGATCTTAGAATGCTGTGAATTCGGGGAGTTGATGCTAGATATGGTGCAATTTTTGAGGAAAAAATTTTAGAATGTTCTGATCGACAAATTACCTCATTGAAATTTTGCAGTTTGCATCAATAAAAACAAAAGTTACAAAAAAGAGCACTTGCTTCAACATCAAAAGAAAAGCTAAATCCGAAGCGTCATCTGGTTGGTGTTTCCAAGTTTTCTTCTTCATGGGGGATCCCAAAAGCTTCATAATATTGACATTATCTCCTTCAATAATAATCTCCTTGCTCTCGAACATTCATGGTTCACAAATGTTATGCAAAGATTGGATAGCCTATGAATGCTCAAAGTACTTCCCTCCAAATCTAATACTTGGCTCTTCCTTTTCTCAAATAATGGCTCATGTACCCGCAACTCTGGGAGGGGGTGGGGGGATGCCAGGAAAAGGTTCGACCCGTTGTGTTGGCAGATATCACGTTGCTCTGGAATGAATAGATGTGTGATTGAGTGAGTGCGTCCAATATGGAAGTGGAAAGAATCATGGGCGTAAATGATGAATAATGTAGCAATAACTTCGGGCATGTGTGATGCTACTCATTTATGTCTCTCGTATGCTCTTAATGGCCTCATGAAGTTGTTGAACATGGGTATGGTGATTCCCCAACCTCCCATGATGTCCTTGACACTCCAAAACAACAAATAATTAGAGGAAATATCGTTTCTGTTTTTTGGATTTTGACAATTTTCC
>JXCR01096686.1:191222-204358 GCA_002079205.1 Phalaenopsis hybrid cultivar | reverse complement strand
TGTTGACAAATATGAGCAACTCGATATAAGCAGGTTAGTCCAGATAGTAGGTGTCATAGTTTCATCTTCTTTAAAATCTTAAAGATTTAAACTTGGAAGACGGTGTTATGGCTTTGTCCCACTTAAATCCATACTTCTCGAGCATCATTCCAAAGGATTATTTCAAAACTTTCAGACGTAGAATTCGTGAATTTGAGGTGGATTTGCTTGTTCAAGCTTGACTTTGGGATTGTGCATTTATGCTTTCATCTACTATGTATGGAGGGAAGTGCTAGAAATAGACTTCTGACATTTTGCATGGGGTCATTTTAATTTCAGAATTTATAATGGGTCATTTGCATGATAGCACATAATTCTTATGTATTTACATATCTCATATTTAAAATTTCATATTTACACACATCTCACTCAGTTCTTTAATATCGCATAAAAAGTAACACTATGATCACTTGTTTGAGTAAAATGCACTATATATATAAGATATTAATAATTTGTTCACAATTTTATGAAGTAGTTGAAGACATTTGATGTGTCGGTTTGATTGTATGTTTGCTGAAATCAAACTTTTGGATGACATTTTATCAAAGTTTGAATCTTTTTTACTCGAAAAAGATGTCACGAGATCTAATTTATGCCTTGTTGGAAATTCGTTGATTGTGTATCTATATTGATCATGTTATCATCGATTCTCCATTTGTACCTTCAATGTGTATAAAATTATCTTATTTGCTTAGGTAATCTTTAATGTGCCACATTTGTAAGAATGGTTAAAGATTATCAAATGTTATGATGTTTCAGCTTCCCATAATCGATGGTCATAAAAAAAGGATTTTTTCTTAAATTTGTAATTATTTGTTCTAAGATATTTTGAGTTAATTACATTTGAAATGCATGCATTTTAACTTCTAAGTTGTATCATCTAAAATAAAATAAATCCAAATATATATATATATTTTATGAATTTTGATTATCCCCAACATTTGAATGTTGATTAATTAGAAATTCGCTCAAATTGATAAATTCCAAATTGATCAGCAAATTGGCTTGTGGCCTTTTTTCAGCTTGCTGCCTGCATCCAGGCATTGACATGTACATATATAACAAAGCCTTGAATTTATAACCTCTTGATTTAAAACCTACAACTCTCAACCAAGAGATTAGGGTGCATTTAGTGGCGGTGTGGTGCCGATTCTTATTTTGTGGCATTTGGTAAAATGAAGTTTTGCCTGACTTTTCAAAAAACTACGATGGGAAACTGTGTTTAACAATCTGATCTGAATAAATGCGACGGTTGATAAAAATTTATTCTATAATTGCTTCTTTAAACTGTTATAACTGTCCTAAATAGACCCAATGTGATTTGCATAAGATCCCATTATTTCAATTCCATCGTCCCCGGGTGCTCACATCCTTTTTATGCAATTATGGCCATGTTTGGGGGAGCGATCAAAGAGCGCCGCGACACCGATACACCGACAATATGAGAAAAAAGAAACAAAATTATTATTTTGTGACCTCTGCCTTAAGGAGATTAAACTTGGAAATAGATCCACAACTTATTTTAATGAGGAAAGATGACAAAATATTATCGAAAATTTCAAAGAAAGTACGGGCAGGGTGTATGACAGGTTGCAAATGAAGAACAAATGAGATCAACTCAAGAATGATTGGAAAATTTGAAAGGAATTGAAACGAAGATCAACGGACTTGGGTTGGAATCCGGTGAAACGAACCATTGATGCTTCGGCGGAGTGGTGGGCTGAAAGACTTGCGATGAGCAAATTATCATTCATATAATTTTATTTCTTTTATTTTTTAGTACTAATTGAAGTGTTTAATATGATTTTGCAGGCGGTGCCGACAACGAAGAAGTACAAATTTTGTGGCATTGAACCCGAGTTTGAGGAGAAGCTGGACCGGATGTTTGAGGGTGTCGTCGCAACAGACAAATATGCATGTGCTTCAAGTGAGACAAGGTTTTGTGACACCCCTGAGAATGTGGCCATCAACCTAGCATGTGATTCACCCGATCTCAATAGCCTGGAAATCCCTGAAATCCAGACCCCAAACTTTTCTAAGTGTCATTGTGTAGAGGGTAGAAAAAAGGGTGGAGCTGCTTTTCTCAGAAACCAGATATCACATATGGTGGGTCCTTCCAACGATGCCCCACACACAGTTCAGGCAAATTCCATTAAGCATGTTGCAGAAATTCTGCATAAAGGTGATGAAATTTCAGAGGATTTTGACCTATACTTTTTTGCAGTAGAACTTCTTCAAGATCCGATCCACAGAGATTTCTTCGCAACGATTGCCAAAGAAAAACGGGTTGTATATCTACGACATTTTCATGCACGTAGAGATAACTGAGGAATTTTTTTTCTTATTTGCTATTGAGTGAGGGGATTATTTTTTTTCATATGTTGTTGTTCGGAACAATTTTACTTCGTTATTCTATTTTATAGTGATATGATTATTTGAAAATCTTAAGCCATCATTTTAATCTCTTATAATTGTTTGGGTCATGTTTTCTTTGTGATTTATTAATTCCATTTATTTTTAATTAACACTAGTACAATATACATTATCATGGATTCAGAACAAGAAAGACAGACGGAGAAATGCAACGATCGCCTTGATCGTTGAGTACTACAACACGTACATTGACCACTCTCCATGCTTCACAACATCTTATTTTGGTGACAAATAGGTTGGGGAACTGCTTGCTGGACATTCAACCAGATTCAACATGTTCTGCATGAGGCAGAAAGTATTTACAGATCTTCTAGCAGAACTTAGTGGATTCCATGGTCTTCATGGGTCATCGAAGATGACACAACACGAGGTCTTAGCGATAACTCTCTACATATTGTCACACAATGAGTTAATGTGTGGTTCGATGGAACGATTCCAACACTCATCTGAGATGATCAGTAGATACTTCTCTGTGGGTCTGAATGCACTTGTGAGCCTATCTAAAGAAGTCATAAAACCAACTGATCCAACGTTCACACGAACTCCTACAGAGATTCAACATGATGCACGTTACATGCCCTTCTTTAAGGTAACATTTGCAATTTATAGTATTCAATTTTAAATATGAATACTGGACATTAATAACTCAAATGCATCTGTGTAAGATTGCATTCGAGCAATATATGAAACCCACGTTGATGTAAGAGTTACAAATGATGAAAATATTGCATTTATTGGGTGTTGTGGAGCCCCTACACAAAATGTTATGATTATGTGCAACTTTAACATGTGCTTTACGTTCGTCAT
This sequence comes from Phalaenopsis hybrid cultivar, assembly GCA_002079205.1. Lineage (NCBI taxonomy): Eukaryota > Viridiplantae > Streptophyta > Magnoliopsida > Asparagales > Orchidaceae > Phalaenopsis > Phalaenopsis hybrid cultivar. The sequence goes on along the minus strand of JXCR01096686.1, from coordinate 201,079 downwards.
GCCCGGCTGAGAGGGTAGTGCGCACGACAACAAAATTTTTAAGTGTGTTGACATCATTTTTTAGGTCTTCTTTTCCCTTCCTTAGATACCCTAGGATCTAGCCTTAAGATTTCTATTTTGACTCTCCTAGAGGACTAGACTGAGATCTACACCACTTAGAAATTCGAGCTACTTTTTTGTTTTTTTTAAGTTTCATAGGGCGGTTTCAGATCCTCAACATTCAATTGAGTCGATTGAAAAGCCGACATATTGAAGCTCAAATTGAACTCCTATAGAAATTTGAAAGACATAAGCGGACCCCATGGCTTTCGATGTTTGACTTTCTACCGAGAGCAATATGTTTAACTTTGTTTGTCGTTTATACAAGGACCGGTCATCGATATACTTGTTTAACGGTTCCGATCGTATCAAAATAATTTCATTTGACGCGCCGTGCCCGAATTGAAGTTAATTTGGCGGAATTGTCGACGAGTTTGTCCGGATGACTCCGGATGATGAAATAGACCCCGTCATCGCGTCCGGAAATTCAATTTTAGCTATGGAGGACACATATTTTGTTGGGGCACCGCGCATGAATGGATTACACAAAATTTGATATTTTCTTTAAAAAAATATAATAATTTTTTTTTAATAAAAAGTTTTTTTTTTATTCCTAAATCTAATCTCAAACTCACAAGTTCCCTTTTCCTTTCTCGAAACTTCGTTTGCCCTAACCAGACCTCTTCCTCCTCCTCCCTTTTCTTGACCGAATCTTGAGATTTCTTCCGGTTCTCTGGTGGCCTCTTTCGTCGTCGGTCTTAACCGACCTTCGCCGCCGGTAACCTTTTTTTGTTTTAACAAATTTTACCGCCCAAATGCATAAGCCTTGTCGGTGCGCCCCTCTCTTATCTCCGCCTATAAATACCTCCTCTGAGGAAGGATTCGGGGATGATGAAAATTTCTTTGAGTGATTTGAGGACTTTTGTTTGGGGTTTGCTTGGAGCTTTCTGAAAGTTGTTCGAGAAGAGTTTTTTGGTTGGATTTCTCTGATTCGTATACTAAGAGAGAGTTTCGGTTGGTTGACAACTTCTTTCGGGATTAGCTTCTTTCATTATTGGATCCAGAGATTGTTTTGCTTACTACGTCTAAGTTCTTTTAAATCTTCTAAAAATATTTGGAGGTAAGTTTCTCGTCTTCTTCTTTGGTATTTTCAAAGAATTTTATGATCCATATCAAATGGATTTCTAAAACATATTTCGATTACTCTAAGAGCTTGATCTCTTCTTTTGGCTTACATCATTAGTGATTCTTGAATATTATAGACAATAAAAAAAAAGAGAGAGGGAGTTAAACCTATGGATATATGATGCTCAGTGAAGAATATTGGTTTGTTCTTATACGTTTCTTGAAATGAGATTTGTTCGGAAATTTGTTATAGTTATCATGCTGAGCAAATTATTTTGATAAGCTCGGTTTTGATCTTCTTGATGCCTCTTCATTCGAATATATATTGGAATATGTTGGTGCTTGAAACAGCTATATATTGGAGTTGGGTTTTGTTCTCCTCGCTGCCTTTATTCAAATGGAGATGTTGGAAATATGTTTTACATTTTGATCAGTTTTAGAGGGTTAATTTTCTATGCTTCTTGTTGTCCCTATGTGAATATACATGTTGGAAATTTATTTTCTGGTTTTGAATATTATTTGGGAGCTGATTTCTGTCTTTTTTTTGTTCTCCCTATGCAAATAAATATATTGGAGACTTTTTTTTTTGTCCTGAGAATTAATTTGGAGTCGCAGTTTTACTTTCCTCGTTGTCTTATTCGAATATATATTTGGGACTATTTGATTATGGACACCTGCTTTAATATTTTGAGTAATGGCTCAATTTTGCTCCTTCATTTGGTGACTCGGTTTTACTCCTTATGCTACTACTTTTGTTCGAATACATGTTGAGATCTGTTTTAATGCTGAGAAAGATATACATGGGGCTCGGTTTTGATTTTTTTTTTGCTGTCCCTTGTTCGAATGGTTTGAAAAATACACTTGGGGCTTAGTTTTGGTTCTCCTTGCTGTCCTTTGTTCAAATACTTGCTGGAAGTCATTTTTATGTTTTGAAAAATATATTTGGGATTTGGTTTTGGTTCTCTTTGCTGCTCTTGTTTGAACATATATTGGAAATCATTTTTTACACCTGTTTGGGGCATGTTTCTATGCTTCTTGATACCTATATTCAAATGCATGTTTGGAGATTTATTTTTGTTCTGGAATAGTAGTTTTGGAACTGCAATTCTTGCCCCTCTTGCCGTGCTATTCGAATATATATTGAAAGCTATCTTTTAGCTTTGAGAATTAGTTCTAGATGTTGTAGTATTTGCTCCCCTTGTTATTTTATTTGAATACACATTGAAAATGGTTTTCGGTTCTTTTGAAAAGTGCTCTTATTTGAATATATATTGGGATTATTCGATGTTTTGGACAGTTGCTTTAGCATCCCGAGTAATGAAAACATATTTCTCTTTGAAAAATTGATAGAGCATGTAATAATCATATGTACAGGTTTAAAGTTTGAACTTAGAAGTGGAAGATGGATGTTATAGAAATGCTTAAATGATTACTTCTCTCATTTTCTTGATATTAAATGTACAATTTTTTTTTGGGTAAACATATGGAATATTAGAGTGGCCTATAAGTTCGAGGTGTGGGGTAACAGACAATGATGCAAAGAACCATTGATCAGTTTTTCTTATAGCTGAAAACATAAAATCAATATTCAATTAGTGAGATGCCCTTTCACCCCTAAGTTGTTGACAACTCTAACCCTTTTCAAAAGGCTTGAGAATTGGTAGTTAGGAAAGCACAAATACTACAAGTTTTTGCACATATATTACACTTGTAAGAGAACAAATACTACAAATTTTCGCATAGATACTGCACTTGTAAAAGAACAGATACTGCAGGTCTTACACAGATACTACACTTACAAAAGGAATAGATTCCAAATCCACAAAATGATAAATATTACACCATAGCCACTATACACTGGATTAATACATATACACATAATAACACTTACATATGCACTCCACGTATCATATAACACATTTCATACACTACACAATAAATACTACGATACACAATAGACACTACACCTTACACTCTGCACGACAGATACTACATTTGCAACACATCATACACTATACACTAGACACTCCACATAACATATATCACAAGAATATATATTATATTTCTTTTGAAAGTTTAGATACTATACATCATTTATCCTAGCACCACACATAGGCACACCACACCCCGATAAGTTTGGATACTATACATCATTTATACTAGCATCACACATAGGTGCACTACGCCTTGATAAGTTCAGATACTATCTCACATACGTACTTTGTATCTTTAATAAGATAAGTCTGGATACTATTTAGATTCACACATGCATTGAACGATAAGGTTTAGGACTGCCTGTTTATAGGGGTGATTCGTTGGTGACCTCTAGTTGATATTGATAAGTTGACTTCGATATATCAGTTGCCTGTGAAGTCGAGATAAAGAAGAAAAAGAGGTCTAGTCTGAGCCCAACTCCAAACTAAAAGCTGATATCCCACTTTAAATTCTCATATGCTTATCACTTAGCCTTTCTTTTAAAGTCTACAAATGTTTATCTAACCCCTTTTTATCATGCAATTGTAATATGTTTTGTAGCATCGCCGGAATTAATCAGGTACATTTAGTTGTTTCAGTTTTGTTCCTTTACTGCATTTTTTTATTACACAGTCTTTCCTTTCTTTATATTGCTTTGCTTTCATAGTTTTCCTTCAGTCCTTTCCTGTTATAGTAGTTTACTACACGGTTGTTCCTTTTCATGCACTGCATTGTACTTTGGACCTTTATCTATATTTAAACTCTTAAATATAATTCTCCTAGCATGTTTGTATAACACCCTAGGATTGGCCGTTCGAGGCATGGTTTTTTCTTTTCTTTATCCCTTTTTCTTGGAACGAGATGACGACGTTGTCGATTGATGATTTATACCCGGACCACGGTCAAGACAACAGCGGAAGATATAAGAATGAGCTTCAACCGAGCTTCGATAGATTTAAATAACATACTTATAGGATGTCGATGTTGGTCGTGTACAACGTAAATCAACACATTATCTTTTAGGACTTTCTACGATTTTTATATCATACGATATGAGTCCTAAAATTTTTTGGATTCCGAGGTCGTCGTCTAGTGCGACATAATTCCTCATATTTTCTCGGGTCATTTACATATGAAATGTAGATATAAGCCTCAAATATCTAAATAACTTGCAAGACTGAAACATCAAATAATTTCTCTTTCAAAGATGTAAAGCCAAACCATATGTTAGTTTGAGATGTCACTGAATCTTATTTGGTATCTTCGACATCTCCTACTTTTCGCTTCTTTGGACTCTGGAAATAACTGTTCCTATTTGAACTGATCCCACTTGACTTTTTCTATAAACAATCGTGAAGACCTAAACGTTGAATTCTTGAAGACCAAACCTCTAATCATTATCGAGAGTTTTCTCAAATGACTCCCGTCATTTGGGATGTAATTAACTATAGGGGCTTGCCCATATAGAGAATTAAGAACCCAGATTAATCTAAACCCTATCTAATCTGTGCATTAGATAAGAGAACTTGTTAGCTATAAATTCGTAGACCAAAATAGAGTTATACACTTTTAAGTATAGATAATTAAGCCTACTAATAAGTGATAAATTCACCATTCGAGATGATATATCATTTATGATATCGTGCTCAATTATTTAAACTATTAAATATGTGAGGTCTATTCAGTCTCACAATTTTTCAAAAATAATAAAAAATACCATTTTCACAAAATTAAAATTACATTATATATTACACTAAATTTAAATTTTAAAATCTTATTTTAAAAAAAAATTGGCCGACAAAGTGCTATGCAAAATGCTCGGTACAACTTCTCACAGCCTCCACGCGGTATGTTGCAGCACCGAATCCTTTAGTTAATCACTTTAAACATCATACTGAATCTACAATGCATTCCAGACAAATATTATTTAGTGGATACCAGTTATCCATTGCAGCGATGGTATCTCAATCCCTTCCCATATACTAGATATCATATATCTGATTTCGAGCGAGCCAACAATGTGACACGTAACAGAAAAGATGTTTTTAACAAAAGACATTCCTCCTTACGTGGTGTCAGCGAGAGGACTTTCAGTGTTTGAAAGAAGAAATGAGTGCTTCTTTGCGATATGTCACCTTACATTTTTCTCAAACATGTTCAGATTATGATAGCAACGATGATGCTACACAATTATATTCGACGACATCCCTCCCACACCGACACTGACTTTCATATGGCTGACAATGATGAGGAGCATGTCCCTCCAGAGGCATTTGAGTGCCACATTGTGCATTCCGTGGAACGATTTGGGAGTGATCCTTCCACTATCTGTACTAGAGAAGGAGATGGATCAAAAGAAATGACAGAGTCAAGGGAAGAAATTACAACCGCATTAGTAGAAGGCAATTTTGGGCATTTGTAATTTATTTAGTACAATGTGTAATTCATTTCATTTATTTTGGCTGTTTCCGTACTTCTATTTCATATATGAGAAAAACTCGTTTAATCTGATTGATGAACATTTGTCTTTTTTTGTGAAACTTGATGGGAGTTACTTTGTAAGGTTCAAGTACTAAAATATATATTTTGCTTGTTTTGTATGGTTAACAACTCAAAGTTCTAATTTGTATGAGAAGCACAATTTTTCTCTGTAGAGAGGAGGAGGAACTTTGAGATTGTGCAGAACTTTGGGATTCATATTCTCACACTTAATGTTTAGTACTTAATATCACCTTGGAGCTATAAATTTGTGTAGGAAAAGGTATAAATGTAAAAAATAAAGTTTAGGTGTTGTATATGTAAATCCATAGGAACTAGGTGGTATGTACCCAATCACTGTTGTTGGCTTTATTATATTTTAAGCCGTTTTGTTTACGGTTTCATTTTTTTCTGTTAGTATAAGCCGTGTATATTTGTGGCAGGCATGTAAATTTCCATTTTTCTGTTAGTATAAGCCGTGTATGTTTGTAAGGCCTATTTAAGTTTTGTTCTAATAAAATGGAGAACCTAAATGAAAATATATTTGTAAGACCTATTTGACATTATTAGATTGATTAGTTCATTAATAATATGTTAGATCATAAATGAAAATGTATTTTTAATAAAATCGTGTCGCTAAATATAAGAGCATTCCTATAACAAGTTTTTTATTTCATATGCTCAACTATAAAAAAAAGTTAACATTTTAAAATATATTAATCAATCCCATAAATTTATTAAATGACAATTACTAATTAATTATTCAATAATTAAATTTATTACATGATTAACACTTTGAAGATTCACTTATTTATTACATAATAAATTTTGTTTCTGGAGTTTCAAAATTTTCACTTTTACAGTTCTCTTTTAAACAGTTTTATCAAATAAGAGTAGAATGATCATTTTTTCTAGAAACAACTACTCTGCAATTGTTTTCACACAGTCACACCAAACAGACAGTCAACTTTCCTGCAGCAGTTTCCTGGAACAGCGTAGCTGCAGCTCGAAAGCTATAGCTGCGCCCAGCTGCGCCAAACAGAGTCTATAACTTTCAGTTTTCCACTAACGTGCCCTAAATCTATTAGAAAACATTTTTAAGTGCATTTTAAAATATTTTTTTAATATAAACTTTATATGAAAGAAAAAAAAAAGTTATATTCATCTTATTTAAAGTTAAACAAAAAAAAAAGTAATTTCCTGTACTTATTTTACAAGGAATCAGATAATTATGTTTATTCTAATATATTATGTTTACTGCATACTGTATTTAAAATTTTTTAATGATCTAAATACTGGAAACAAAATCATAAACAACTTACATGAACTAACAGAGACGTTAGTAGGCCTTCTGGACTTGTGCTACTCTTTCTTTCTATTTAGGGCTGTCAATTTGGCTTGTTGTTTGCGAACATCTCATTCGTTAAGTCTAACAAGCCGAACGGTAATAAATTTTTAAGTTCTAGATGTAAACGAACCGAAAACAAACAAAAGTTTGTTCGCTCGTGTTCGGCTCAAATTGGTGCAAAAATAATTATACACACACACACACACACAAACATAATAAATATTCATAAAATTAAATATTATAAATTATTATTAATTAATTTTTATACAAACATATTTTTAGAAAATTTATTATTTTAATTTTAAAAAAATAATATTATAATAATTTTATATTCTAACGAGTCAATTTTGAGCCGAACGTGAGTCAAACACGAACATGAATAATTTTTTCAAGCCGAGCAAGAGCCACTCCAATTACAACCCTATTTTTATGCTAGAATCAGCTAGGGTTTATTTCTCTTATTGGGCCTCATGTGTCTATTATCTCCCTCTCCCTCTCCCTCTCTCTGAAGATACACATAAGGCAAGTACTAACTACCATATCAACTTGTCTGGTTTGCATGTCAATCATCAACTGTCAGGTTGACCTACAAAACTAACAGCTCGAGTAAGAGCCATCAGATTTAACTATCAAACATCTCAACAAGAAGAATCCAACGAACTCAAAATCACTTAATTTTGGTATCACAAAGGCATTCAAATCTCCCTAAAATATTATTATATCAAGGGAAACATTATGAATAGTCTGATGAAGTGATCTGGATTCTAACAATATTTACAGATGATGTCACTCACAAATTTAGAAATAGAGCCACACTATTTTCATGAAAGGGTTTGTACCTGAAGTAAAAGACTAAAGGGCTCTGATACCATCGAATCATAGTAGTCGAACCGTCGCCACCGCGGGCTACAGTTGTTGAGTCATCGCCATCGCCAGACCAATTTTGTTAGGTCGTCGCCACTATTGAAACATCGATGTCGAACTACTACCATTGCCCAACCACCACCATCTTCGTCGTCGAACCACCACTGTAAAGTCACTGCCACCATTAGAATACAACTGCTTGGCCACTATTGTCACCTTCATATGGCCACATCCACTATGTTGGACCATTGTTATCGAGTCGTTGCCACCAGAAAGCCACTGTCAGCCGACCAATTTTGTGCGACCTCCGCCATCAGGCTTCCATCAATGGACAACCACCCCAACGTCAGATCCTTAAGTTGCCACCACCATAAGAACATCATCACTCGACCAACATCGAGTCACCATCACTCAGTCAGACCCATGACGTCATGCGACCACCACCATGCTTTACCACCGTTATCGGGTCGTTGTCGCCATTGGACCACCAACACCCGACCGAAGTTGTTTCAACACCGTCATCAACCCATTATTGTTGAGCTAACACTGTCGCGTCGAACCACCGTCATAATATTGTCGTTGTCATTAGACCACTGACACCCAACCAACATCGTGTTGTTGCCATCATTAGGTTATCATCGCTGATCTGTCACCTCTTGTTTGACCATTATTGATGTGCTTCTGTTGTCATGAGAGTATCATCACTCAACTGACACTGAACCAACACTGCCACTGCCAGGCCACCATCGTCGTTGATTCTCTGTCTCTGCTGTCAGGTTGCCATCATCACCTAATCATGATCTCCCAACCATCGTTATGTCAAATCATCGACGTCTAATAGCCCTTTTGTTGTGGTGCACTACCACTGTTGTTGGATTATCATCTCCTCGTCCTACTATGTTGGATCACCGTCACTCGACAACCTTGTTGTAATGGTGCATTATTGTATTTGCCAAACCATCATCTCTCGATCGTCACCATGTCATGCTCGATGGTCGCCACTATACCAGACCATCGACACATGATAGCTGCCGCTGTTGTGGTACATTGTCCCTTTCGCCGAATCATTATCTCCTAGCCACCTCCGTCAGCGCCGCCCAGGAGCATATTTGTTAGGCCATCGCGACCATCAGATTACTACCGTCTGATTGACACCAAAACTATTGCTAAATTGCAGTTGCTCGACCATTACCACTGTCATGATAAATTGCCGTTGTCAAATCACCATCGTTATATCACCCTCACCTAGCTATCATTATTAATGCTGATGGATCACTATTGCCTAATAGCTATGACAATCATAAAAAAACCTTTGTCGTTGATCTTCCATCATCGCAGCAGGATCGCTACCACCGTAATATTTTATATTACTCCTCTAATGAAAATCTGAGTCAATTTCTTCGATTATTGTAATTTTTTTTTTATTATCCAAGGGTATATATATATTCTAACAGACTACAATCAATTATTATTTGCGTTCTGAGCTTCTTCTGCAAGAAAAAAATAGACCGCATAAAATTAGCCAATTTGTAATTTTGGTGGAGCTCCTTTCAAGGAGCTGCGGAACAAATTGTTAAGCTCGGGTCCGATCATGTCCGCATATTAAACCCTCAATCAATCTCCCAGATCCTTGTTAAAGCCTAGGGTTTCCTCAGTTTCTCCTCCTTCTTCGAGCCATGGGGACACCAGAGACCTCGCGTGAGCCGTGTCCTGACCGAATCCTTGACGACATCGGCGGCGCCTTTGGTATGGGCGCTGTCGGCGGCTCTGCCTTCCACCTCATAAAAGGCATCTACAACTCCCCCAACGGCGAGCGCCTCGCCGGAGGCGTGCAGGCCGTCCGCATGAACGCTCCCCGAGTCGGCGGAAGCTTTGCTGTCTGGGGAGGCCTGTTCTCAGCCTTTGATTGCACCATGGTTTATGTCCGTCAGAAAGAGGATCCGTGGAACTCTATCATCGCTGGAGCTGCTACCGGTGGCTTTCTATCTATGCGTCAGGGTCCCGCCTCCGCGGGAAGAGCAGCGATTTT
>JXCR01096686.1:162008-191024 GCA_002079205.1 Phalaenopsis hybrid cultivar | reverse complement strand
AATTGGAGCAAAAACTGAAGTATTGGAGAGTTTTGATTCGCCAAGTACGCCTATCCCAACGTTTGAGTATAAGTAGAGCTGAAGCGGACGATGGATTAAGGGACTTAGGGTAACTCCGTTATCTGTAGTTTTGCTTTTCGCACAATATTAGATTCCATCTAAATTCTGTGTTTTCGCAGTCATCTATTAGCCTCTCTCGTTAGGTTATTCATATAAGTTGAGAACGCCCCGATCTTCATGCAGATTATGATATTCATGTATGGTTTTTCTGGAATTTTATGCAATTATAATGTCTCAAAGCTCGATTTATCTAGGGTTTTTCTAGCAATCCTTTCTTTTTCCTCAAAAATTAAGCTATTAAGCTGTTTATCCCTCTTCTTCTTGCCGTCATTTGAACTCATCTAAGAAGTGAAAAAAACGCTTCTTCAGCTCGATAACCTGAGAATTCTTCTAATGAAGTTTTTTGGTGGATGTATTGTGATAGTTTTTTGTTGAGCTAGTGGTTTATGGGTTCGAGCTGTTGGCTTTATGGAATTAAATTGGCTGGTTTATGATAAAATTGCAAGTTAACTTGGTTTTTGTTGTTTTGTGACTGATGAACCAATTTGTTAAAATTTATTGTTATAGTGATGCCAATTTGTTAAATGATCAAAGTAAAAATGATCATCAATCTGCAAATAGAATCCACTACATTTATTTTTTAAAGTTTGCTTATATAAGATAATATGAGCAAGTTCACTAATTATTAATTATGTAGTACAAAACTAAATTAAAATAAAAACATTAATCAGTTATAGAGTGCTTTGTGCAGTACAACAACAACAACAACAACAAGCCTTTATCCCACTAAGTGGGGTGGGATACATGAATCTTTTTTTCTCCATTGCATCCTATTGAGTGTCAGATTTTCATTTAATTCATACACATTAAGATTATGTTTTATACAATAAACCCAAGTCTTTAGTTCTACCTCTTCCCTTCTCCACACAAGTCGAATCTAAAACTTCTACTCTCATAACCTGATCATCAGATAGTCGGCGTTTAATGTGCTCAAACCATCTAAGACAACTCTCTCTAATTTTTTCTGCCACCAGAGCTACAACAACCCTATCAGTGATATATTCATTTTGAATTTTTTCTCTATGTGTAAAGCCACTCATCTAACTAAGCATTCTCATCTCGACAACACTTAATTTGGTTTTATGCTTCTCTTTTAAAGGCCAACATTCTGCGCCATAGAGCATTGCAGGTCTCAACAACATCTTATAAAATTTTCCTTTCAGTCTAAGTGGTACTTTTCTAGCACACAATAGACCTAATGCATTCCTCCACTTCAACCAACCAACTCGAATTCTACTAATAACGTCCACATCACTTTTAAAAATAAACCCGAGATACCTAAAGCGCTAACAATTTTTAATGATTTGATCACCCATAGTTACAACCCTGTCACTAGAGCTACTACTACTAAAATCACATTCCATGTATTCAATTTTAGTTCTACGCAAACGAAGGCCTTTAAATTCCAATGTAATCCCCCGTAACTCGAGTATTTTTTGAACCCTTTTTCTAGTCTTATCCATAAGAAGGATATCACTAGCGAAAAGCACACATCAATGTACATCCTCCTGTAAATGTTCAGTAAGAGCATCCACAACTAAAGTAAAAAGATACGGGCTTAAAGCCGATCCCTCATGTAATCCAACTGAAATACGAAAATATTTGGTCAATTCTCTTTCTGTTCGAACACAAGTAACAACTTTAATATACATATCTTTAATGACTTGAATATACGTCATATCAACACATTTCTTCTTTAGAACTCTTCAAAGGATTTCTCTTGGAACCTTATCGTAAGCTTTTTCTAAATCAATAAAAATCATATATAGAGCCTTCTTATTCTCTCCGTACTTCTCTATCAACCTCTCGATAAATGTATATCATCCATAGTAGACCTGCCCGACATAAATCCAAACTGACCATTAATCTTTGTAATACGTCTTAGTCTATGTTCAATTACCCTCTCCCATAATAATAAAGTATGACATCAACTTAATTTCTCTATAATATGCATACTTTTGTGCAACCTATGTATTATTAAAAAATGAGGACTAAGGGTTTGTTTGGGGCAGTTGCAGCTTTTCAGCTTTTCAGTTGCATCTTAGCTGCCTCGGGAAGTTGTTGCGGGGAAGCTGCTGAGAGGAGGCTAGCTGGTTATTTGTTGCAGCTGTGTGAAATCAACTATGTGTGCGACAGCTGTTTCGGGACAAATGATCATTCTGCCCCTGTTTAATAATGTTATTTGTAACAGAACTGTGACAATCATATATTTGATAATACCAATAAATTATTAAATTATTTAGTTATCCAACAATAATCTTATTCAAATAATAATGTTTATAATAATATTTAAGTTTTATTTTGATAGTACTTATAAACATATACATGTTAGATTATTTTATGAAAAAAACTAATCGGTAAAACTATGGAACAAGTTCCTAAACACCTATTTCCAACAAGATTATAGCTACAAATACAATACCACCCAAATCAAAAAATATCACCAAAAAGAAGAATTGAAACGATATCTAGACAAAGAAAAATAAAAATGCTCACCACAAATTAAGAGTTATGTCAAAATAAAACTCTCATGAGCATGCAAATCGCAAAAATACCATGCTCCAATGACATCCAAGTGATAAGAACTAAAATTGAATCAAATTAGCTGAAGAAACAAGTCGAGGAAGACTGACGAAGACATGGCTATGGAAAGGAACCAGTTCAGAAGAGAATCGACACTGAGCGGTAAAGAAGGGAGATCGACCTTCAACTCTTCGAACAATGGCACATCACTGAGCCGTGGGAACTAGTATGTCGTCGGTGTCAGAGCAGTCGAGCCAGTTCTGCCGTCTATGCAGGGGGCGCACTTCCTCTCAATCCATCTCTAGCTCGAACGTGGAGGGGTAACCCTACAATCCTCCCGTCGGAGGCGAAGCATCGCTCGAACAGGGAGGGGAAACACGGGTAAAGCTGCTCGCTCAAATGTGGGTCGCAGCCTGCGGGTTTCGATCCACTGCCCGCGTTTCGCTAAAACAACGTCCGACTGCGATCCTCCCGCCGAACCAAACGGCCACTCCTTGCGCCGCGCTCCTCTTGCCGAACCAAACGAACCCTAAAATACTCTTCCTCCATTCCTTAGTAAGCAAAATAACTCCCAAATTTCTTAAATATTTCTACACTTCAATCGTGATATCATCATGTTCTACAGATTTTCACTTTAAATTTTCTTTAAGGCCCCCTCAATTTCTTTTTTACCAATACGACGATAAAATGAAATATTTTATTATGAATAACGACATTAAGATTACTAATGTTAATCATATTTTTAGACGCTTCATTGAAATGTTTATCAAAATAACTCACCAACTTATGCTGAATATCTTTTTTCTAAGAAAGACACTTTTTGATTTTTATTTTTAATGCATTTTACTTGAGTTAAATGTTTACTTTTCTATTCTCTTTGTTTGACTAATTTCTACATATATTTTTCACTTTCTTTAGTATTTAATCTGCTTTTAGTGTCACAAATTGTTGGCTTAGTCTCCGTGCCGGCCAATTTATATTTTTCTGAGTTCTTTAAGCGTTTATATTTAAACCAATTTTTATAATACTACTTATATTTTATCTTTTATTGTACATTATTATTCCACAATCAACTATTTTTATTTATAAAAATTTTTTATTTTGATTCACCAAGTACATCTTTTGTCACGTGTTTGATAGTGTTTGTTATTTTATCCCACATAGAATTTGTTTTTTCATGAATATCCCAAATCTTTAAATCTTAAAGTTTACTCAGAAAAACAATTTCATTTGTGTTTTTTAGGTGCCTCATCTAATTCTAGTTTTTTTAAAATATGATTACTCTAATAGGTAAATTAATGAAATTAATTGATATTATGGTTCATATAAAGATAAATATTTTACCCGTATTGGTCTGTAATATGAGAACCCTTATTTATTTTCCACTACGCCCGAGCACCATTGTAGCATTCTTTGCATATTTTTCACTGTATTCAGATCATACAACCTGTCGCTTCCAAGGACGCACGAGCATTTACACAAAGATGAAAAGGTTTCATGTCATGATTTTTTGATAAATTTTACGTTGGTTGTTGCTACCTAAAACGACCCTCAATTTTTCACATTTGGGGCTTTGAACCCGACAATCACAATGTTAAATTTTACTCTATGTAGTAATATTAGGCAAATTTTAAATGAAACAAAGTGTATTATGAATTGCATTCTTTGAAAGAACACCTAGCAAGATAATTACATTTTAAATTTTACTCTGTGAATTGCATTTTAAATTTTACTACACAATCACAATGAATTGCATTCATTATGATTGGGGCTTTGAACTCGACAATTACAATGTTAAATTTGGCTCTGTGTAGTAATAGAAGGCAAATTTTTAATGAAACAAAGAGTATTATGAATTGCATTCATTAAAAGAACACCTAGCAAGATAATTGAATTGCATTCATTAAAAGAACACCTAGCAAGATAATTACATATTATTTTTATGCCTTGGAATAGGGGTGTAAACGAGTAGAGTCGAGCTCAATCCCCCTCGGTTTGAGCTTGAGCTTTATGAATCTTATTGAGTTTGAGCTTGAGCTTGAACTTAAGTGTACGAGTTCGAGCCGGCTCACGAGCCGACTTGTTTTTTATAAAAGAGAGAAAATAAAATTAATTGAACGTAGTGTTATCATAAAATGACAAATAGAATGAGCAATTAAGAGATAAATAATAAGAAATCACTTAATATAAAATATAAAATATTATTTTAAAAATATTTTTAACACTTTAAAGATTAAATCTTCAAATCTAATATATTTTGAGTGTATTTTATATTAATATTTTTTTAAACGAGCTGACTCATGAGCTAATGAGTCGAATCAGGGCTAGCGTGAGCTTTTGGCTTATTAGCTCATGGAGCTTAAGTTCACGAGCCACTTATCGAGCCAAGCTCAAGCAAGCTCAAGAGTCGGCACTCACTTACACCCCTACCTTAGAAGATGATACATTTTAGAAATGTATAAACAAACTAGCCTAGATTATTGCTACATAGTTAAGACTTAAGACACTTCCAAACTGTAAAATAAGGTGTTAAATTTTGAATTCAGGATTTCAAATGAAACATTGCTTTTTGATTTGCTTCTTTGAGATATTAGGCTTGAACACACTGTTACTAATTATATTGCTGATTTTGGCCATTTTACTTGTCGACATTGTGCAATTTTCTGCTTACTTTAATCAGGTTTTTAAATGACATGCTTAAATGGGATTTGGATTGGTAATCAGATTTTTAAATGACAAGCTTAAATGGGATTTGGATTGGTTACCTAAATGCGTTGTTTAATGGTATAATTTTACATTTTTAGAAATATATAGTTTTGTAGCCCATATTTAAAATTCTTAGAAACTTTAGAAGTGCTTTTTTATTATTTGTTGTTGGTAAAGTTCTTGAGTTTCATTTGCAAATACTAATAAAATTTCAAAAGTACTGACATGGCATATTTGCTTGCTTTATTTTATTTCATTTAATTTTGGCTTATTTAAGCTTAGGGCTTTTTTGATAAAAAACTAATAGTATATCGTGTTTTATTTTTGTACATTTCAGCTTCTTTGGTGTTTGGTTTGAATTAAAAGAATCAGAGAGTAAAATTTTGAGAGATTTAAAGTACTATTACTGTGAAGGTACATGCAGCTTTCAAAATTACATATGTACATTGAAATTGACATATTAAATAGGAGATTGGTTAAAGCTGGTCGAATCATGATCGAATATTTGCCTTGTTCGTTGGTTCGCATAGACAATTTAATTGCTTAAAGCTCATATTTTCATGTCGAGTGCACCATTTTTAATATTCTATTGTACTTGAGGGCTGGATTTGATCAATATTAGAAAATGATAATGTTGTTAGACCCAACTCTTGGCACGCTGTCCTTTTGATTATATACTTGTGGAAATGATTTTGCAAATTGCATTTTCATTTGTACTTTGTTGGATGTGTCTTGTACCTAATCAATCTATGGATCCCTTGATTAAGATAAAATTGTTTGAAGTATTTCTTAGGAGTGGTTGTTCTTTTTTTTTTTTTTTTTTGGGCAAGGATTTATCACTTTAAACATGATACATTATATTTAATGAATTAGATTGTATTTTCTAGTTCTTGCTTTAAAAAGGAGATTTTGGCGGACTATATTAGCTATTATCACTTCCATCATTATCATTATTTTTATCCCAACTATTAGGATAAGGTTTATGAATCCTCAATTAATTTTTGTTGAGTGTAATTTGAGTTGCTGATACTCTTGTCTGTAAATATTTTTTATAATTTTTAGCTGTATTATCTTTGGTCTAGCCTTTTTTGTTCCTAATCATTCCACATCAACTTTATCTCCTTTTATTGGTGCATTTACCACCTTTCCAAGCATATGCCCGTTTCATTTAATTTTATTTTCACGTTATCTTTTTATGATCATCAAGCATTTTATTTTTTCCTAATTTTAACATTCTTATTTATAACACTTTATACTTCCTAGTTTTATTATAAATTTATTTTAGCATTCATATTTTGGCCAAATTCAGCTTGGATAATTGTCTTTGTATCAAAGGTAACTTAAAATTTTCATGATACTTTGTTAAGGCATTATTTTTTTGGATTACTACTCTATTTTAGTTGCATGGCTTTTAATTGAGAAGTTATGCTCTTATCTAATGCCTTTGTTCTTTTTGTATAATATTATTTGAAATTCTTATATTCATCATAACAAGGTATCAAAATTTNTACTCTATTTTAGTTGCATGGCTTTTAATTGAGAAGTTATGCTCTTATCTAATGCCTTTGTTTTTTTTGTATAATATTATTTGAGATTCTTATATTCATCATAACAAGGAATCAAATTTTTCCACATAATTGAATTAAAACTATTAATTTCACAACCATTAGAGATGCATATCATATGCTCCATCTCTATTCTACTTATTTTAAGTCTCTCATCTTCTTAGAAGTGTACTCATTCTAACTTTTCACCCATTTAAGAAAAGTGTAATTTTTCATTCTTATTTCATTTACAATTACCATGCACTCAAATACTTCATTTTGAATGTCTATTGTAAACATTTTTATAATCAATAAAAAGGATAGTATTTAAATGAATTTTCGATGCACTTCTACTATGATCATGAGCTCTTTGGAGACTAATTATTTCTAATTATAGTCATATCTACATCATACACATCTTTGATAAACCTTAACAACTTTCGAGAAATAATTTTTTTCTCATAAATCCCCCATGCACCAATCTTTTGGTATTTACATGCCTTCTCAAGATCCTTTTGTTGGTCTGAATATTTTTGAGTGATTTACTTTGCATAAAAGTAATCTCTATGCTTAATTANTTACAAATACCATGCACTCAAATACTTCATTTTGAATGTCTATTGTAAACATTTTTATAATCAATAAATAGGATAGTATTTAAATGAATTTTTGATGCACGTCTACTATGATCATAAGCTCTTTGGAGACTAATTATTTATGATTCTAGTCATATCTACATCATACACATCTTTGATAAACCTTAACTTTCGAGAAATAATTTTTTTCTCATAAATCCCCCATGCACCAATCTTTTGGTATTTACATGCCTTCTCAAGATCCTTTTGTTGGTCTGAATATTTTTAAGTGATTTACTTTGCATAAAAGTAATCGCTATGCTTAATTATCAACTCATAGAGTCAAATTGATTTTGGATATTGATATTATGTTTTCTATGCCTATGTTATATTAATCTCACCCTTAGTTTCATTTTACTACTCATATGTTTCTTTCTTTTATAAATATTATTGCCTTGAAACATATCTTGAATGCTTGAAAGCTGGTGTCAAAATTACTTTCTTCAATTATTAATTATTTTTTATTGCTTAATATTATGTAACTAAAAAATTATTAATCAGACTATCATTTTACATATTATATTTATTTAAATATATAAGTATGTATATTTTAAAGCTTTCTACCTATGGTTTTGAATCAATTTTAAGGGTATATGATTTTTCTCTCTCTCACTCACTTTTTTCACCTTAGAGCACATGACATACCTAGCATACAATTATTATGTATTTACGTATTTAACATACCTAAAGCTTCATATTTACATACGGTGTTTTAAAATTATGCATGAAAATGTGTATTTGACTTTTAAGAAGTTTTAAAAACGCTACTTTTAATGTCATATTAAAGATTTGAGTGCTATGTGTGTAAATATCAAACTTTAAGTGTAATATATGCTAATATACTAGAATTGTGTGCTATATATCTAAAATTCCCCTTTTATTTTTTGTTTTTGTTTTACTTGTGTATCGGGAAATATATTTATTTGATGTGTTTATTTTTTTTGTTTTAATAGACAAGTTGGTTTCTTTTTAGGAAGGCAAATATGTCTCTTTTCAAATTAATGCATAAACAATACAAAACAAATTATAAAAGCAATTTCAAATGGTTTAATTTGCNTTTAAAAACGCTACTTTTAATGTCATATTAAAGATTTGAGTGCTATGTGTGTAAATATCAAACTTTAAGTGTGATATATGCTAATATACTGGAATTGTGTGCTATATATCTAAATTCCCCTTTTATTTTTTGTTTTTGTTTTACTTGTGTATCGGGAAATGTATTTATTTGATGTGTTTATTTTTTTTGTTTTTATAGACAAGTTGGTTTCTTTTTAGGAAGGCAAATATGTCTCTTTTCAAATTAATGCATAAACAATACAAAACAAAATATAAAAGCAATTTCAAATGGTTTAATTTGCTTATCATGTTATAACTCTTTAATATTTAGAGGTTTTTTGGAGCCACTTTTATTTGGTATTTTATTTTTATTTTTATGTGCTTTTTGTATTGTTATTTTTCTAACATATTAAAGAAATAACTATAGATTTTGACCCATGATTTTAGCTGTGGAAAGCAATTTTTACATAGTTTGCTGAGATTATGTAGTTGACAGGGAGTAGCTTGTTTTTTGTTTTTTGTAGTTCATCAAATCTAAGGCTTAGTATAGTCATGGTGGAAATAAATATGTTTTTAGATATAAAAATAGGGACGATTACGTATACACACCACAATTCATATGTATTTGCATATCTAACACCAAAATTTTCATTTTTAAATTTATAACACTCAAAATATATTGTCACATAAAAAATACCATTATCATTAATTTTTAAAAAGTGAAACACCATTTTTAAACATAAGTGGTGTAAATGTAAAAAATCATAGTTTAGATATGTAAATACATATGAATTGTATGGTGTGCATATAAATCACCCTATAAAAAACTATCATGAATGAATCTTTTTACTTAAATGTGAGTGAAACTGATGCCTTGCATTTTGTTCTATGATATGAAACTCCATTTATCTATTTGTTTATTTTGCAGCTCCATTTCCTAATTCAAGCTTATGTGTAGGTGCTGGAAGAAAATTATTTGCAGGCTATATAACAAGGTCTTCTCATTCTACTGGAAATTAAATGTCAACAGAAAGCAGCGNATCAAATCTAAGGCTTAGTATAGTCATGGTGGAAATAAATATGTTTTTAGATATAAAAATAGGGACGATTACATATACACACCACAATTCATATGTATTTGCATATCTAACACCGAAATTTTCATTTTAAAATTTATGACACTCAAAATATATTGTCACATCAAAAATACCATTATCATTAATTTTTAAAAAGTGAAACACCATTTTTAAACATAGTGGTGTAAATGTAAAAAATCATAGTTTAGATATTTAAATACATATGAATTGTATGGTGTGCATGTAAATAATCCTATAAAAAACTATCATGAATGAATCTTTTTACTTAAATGTGAGTGAAACTGATGCCTTGCATTTTGTTTTATGATATGAAACTCCATTTATTTGTTTATTTATTTTGCAGCTTCATTTCCTAATTCAAGCTTATGTGTAGGTGCTGGAAGAAAATTATTTGCAGGCTATTTAACAAGGTCTTCTCATTCTACTGGAAATTAAATGTCAACAGAAAGCAGCGCATTCCTGTACTAAAAAAGAACTCATCTATGTTAGTGTAATGTTACTACTTTTACTCAACTTATTTTTTCTGCAATTTTATAATTATTATTTGAATGTTTTGGTTGGATCCGTAGATATAGCTTATAAATTCAATCTGGGGTCTTTGATGGTCACCCCCACGAACATTAGCAACGGTTCTCTATTCTTTTAACAGTTTAAAGATAGAAATTTATCTTAAAAATATTCTAAGTGTTTATGAATAGGGCATGGAGTAGAGGTATATGCTGTAAAATGTGTGGCATGTTGTTTTGAGTTACACCTTGTTGGTTTTATTAATGATATTATGGGTCANCCCACGAACATTAGGAACGGTTCTCTATTCTTTTAATAGTTTAAAGATAGAAATTTATCTTAAAAATATTCTTAGTGTTTATGAATAGGGCATGGAGTAGACATATGCTGTAAAATGTGTGGANTTGGTAGAAATTTTATAGAGATGCAAGGGAGACATCAGAATGCCATTGGCAGGTAGAGGTGTAAACCAAGTTCAGTTTGAATGGGTTTGGTATTCGGGCAGTTTGATTTTTTTTTTATCAAAATCAACTTGTGGTTGAACGATTCGTGAATAAGATGTTTATATTCGGGTTGATTCGAGTTTGTTTTCAGTTTATGTTTTGTTTAAATTTATCTTGAATGATTTAAATATAATAATCTGACATTTTTTTTCATTAAAAAAAATAATAAATGATATTTATTTAATTGATTTTAACTTTGATTTAATAAAAAAATTATTAATGTTTGGCTCAGTTTATAATCAAGCTCAAAAAAATGATTTTTGTTAGACACCTGTTTAATGAAAACATGACAGGCTGAATATAGAGTTGCTTGTTACAAAGTAAATATTTTTTTGACAACTCTATGTTAGTGGTTTATGAAGACTGTAAACATTCAAATTTTATTGCCTGTAATTGCAAATCCGTTAATAACAAAGGCTTTACATTCTACTTCGCACAACACGTAAGCTCATGTGAGATGGCTGAGGGCATAGTATTTTACCATGAGATTGCGGATTTAAATTGCACATATTGCTCTATATGCACCAAACTCTCAAGTTTTTCAGTTCTTTGGAAATCAGGAGGCAGGAAAAAAAAATTTAAGAGGGGTTTGCTGAGGGAGCTGTCTCCTTCCTTGCCAATTAACCAAAAGTTTTTAAAGGTTGCAATCACAAGTGAGATCAATTATATAAACCTTCTGACCAATCTCCTTATCTCCTTATGTGCTTAAGAACTCCATCTCGCACGCACAAGTGAGATCAAGTTAATAACCCAAATGTCTTACAAACTCTGTCAATCAAAGAATCATGATGGGTGGTACACAATCAAAATAACTATATTTAATTATGCTTTATCCATTTTTAGCTGAATGAAAAAGGTTTTTTGTGAAAATAAATTTAACTTTACCTTTGCCTATGGGTTTTTTAAAATATTTTGCTCATGCCATTGCTGCATTCTTAAAATAATAATAATAAAAAAGACCAAGGAGAAATTAGTAAAATAATAATGGAGTCGTAAATTTCAGGATCTTTCAAAATATCCCATATTTAATTCCTTAATTTTCATATTTAATCTTTAATATATTAAAAAAAACACTATTATTTACTTCTTAAAAATAAGAGACCCATTTCATGCACAAATTTATAACACCAAAATATTGTAAATTTAATTACGAAAGTTTACGTATTAGATATAAAAATACAAAAGATTTATGGTCTCTATGTATATTTTCCTATATTTTATTTGGAACAAGGAACATATGATCAAGAACAATGATAATTTGTGATTACTTGCCAATGCTGATTAACTTTTTTCCCACATCATATCATTCATTATAATCAACAAATCTTATAAATATGTTGACTTTTTATGAGAGAAATATCATTCATTGCCAGTAAAAATTAAAACATCACCCAGAGGTCTAAATTATATTACATTGAAATACATGACTTCTTTGCCTTGTATATTGATCAAGTAATTTAGTTCTTTGATTAAAATATTTACTGATAAGACAATCACTTTATGAAGAGGTGAGCCCNTTACTAATGTTAATCATATTTTTAGACGCTTCATTGAAATGTTTATCAAAATAACTCACCAACCTATGTTGATTTTTTTCTAAGAAAGACACTTTTTTATTTTTATTTTTAATGTTTTTTACTTGAGTTAAATGTTTAATTTTCTATTCTCTTTGTTTGACTAATTTCTACATATATTTTTCACTTTCTTTAGTATTTAATCTGTTTTTACTGTCACAAATTGTTGTCTTAGTCTCCGTACAAGCCAATTTATATTTTTCTGAGCTCTTTAAGTGTTTACATTTAAACAAATTTTTATAATACAACTTATATTTTATCTTTTATTGTACATTATTATTCCACAATCAACTATTTTTATTTATAAAAATTTTTTATTTTGATTCACCAAGTACATCTTTTGTCACGTGTTTGATAGTGTTTGTTATTTTATCCCACATAGAATTTGTTTTTTCATAAATATCCCAAATTTTGAAATCTTGAAGTTTACTCAGAAAAACAATTTTATTTGTGTTTTTTAGGTGTCTCATCTAATTCTAGTTTTCTTGGAATATGACTACTCTAATAGGTAAATTAATGAAACTAATTGATATTATGGTTCATATAAAGATAAATATTTTACCCATATTGGTCTGTAATATGAGAACCTTTATTTATTTTACAGTACCCCCGAGCACCTTTGTAGCAGTCATTGCATATTTTTCACTGTATTCAGACTATACAACCCGTCGTTTCCAAGGACGCACAAGCATTTACACAAAGATCAAAAGGTTTCATGTCATGATTTTTTGATAAATTTTACATTTGTTGTTGACTACCTGAAACAATCCTCAATTTTTCACATTTGGGGCATTGAACCCGACAATCACAATGTTAAATTTTACTTTGTGTAGTAATATTAGACAAATTTTTAATGAAACAAAGAGGATTATGAATTGCATTCATTAAAAGAACACCTAGCAAGATAATCACATTTTAAATTTTACTCCGTGAATTGCATTTTAAATTTTACTACACAATCACAGAATTGCATTCATTATGATTGGGGCTTTGAACTCGACAATCACAATGTTAAATTTGACTCTGTGTAGTAATAGTAGGCAAATTTTTAATGAAATAGAGTATTATGAATTGCATTCATTAAAAGAACACCTAGCAAGATAATTACATTTTATTTTTATGCCTTGGAATAGGGGTGTAAACAAGTAGAGTCGAGTTCAATCCCCTTCGGCTTGAGCTTGAGCTTCATGAATCTTATTGAGTTTGAGCTCGAGCTCGAACTTAAGTCAACGAGTTCGAGCCGACTCACGAGATGACTTTTTTTTTTAGAAAAGAGAGAAAAATGAAATTAATTTAAGGTAGTGTTATCATAAAATGATAAATAGAATGAGCAATTAGGAGATAAATAATAAGAAATCACTTAATATAAAATATAAAATATTATTTTAAAAATATTTTTAACACTTTAAAGATTAAATCTTCAAATCTAATATATTTTGAGGGTATTTTATATTAATATTTTTTTAAAAGAGCTGACTCACGAGCTAACGAGTCGAGTCAGGGCTAGCTNAAGATTAAATCTTCAAATCTAATATATTTTGAGTGTATTTTATATTAATATTTTTTTAAACGAGCTGACTCATGAGCTAATGAGTCGAATCAGGGCTAGCGTGAGCTTTTGGCTTATTAGCTCATGGAGCTTAAGTTCACGAGCCACTTATCGAGCCAAGCTCAAGCAAGCTCAAGAGTCGGCACTCACTTACACCCCTACCTTAGAAGANTTTTTTTTTTTTTTGGGCAAGGATTTATCACTTTAAACATGATACATTATATTTAATGAATTAGATTGTATTTTCTAGTTCTTGCTTTAAAAAGGAGATTTTGGCGGACTATATTAGCTATAATCACTTCCATCATTATCATTATTTTTATCGCAACTATTAGGATAAGGTTTATGAATCCTCAATTAGTTTTTGTTGAGTGTAATTTGAGTTGCTGATACTCTTGTCTGTAAATATTTTTTATAATTTTTAGCTGTATTATCTTTGGTCTAGCCTTTTTGGTTCCTAATAATTCCACATCAACTTTATCTCCTTTTATTGGTGCATTTACCACCTTTCCAAGCATGTGCCCGTTTCATTTAATTTTATCTTCACGTTATCTTTCTATAATCATCAATTATTTTTTTTTTTCCTAATTTTAACATTCTTATTTATAACACTTTATACTTCCTAGTTTTATTGTAAATTTATTTTAGCATTCATATTTTGGCCAAATTCAGCTTGGATAATTGTCTTTGTATCAAAGGTAACTTAAACTTTTCATGATATTTTGTTAAGGTATTATTTTTTTTTATTACTATATTTTAGTTGCATGGCTTTTAATTGAGAAGTTATGCTCTTATCTAATGCCTTTGTTCTTTTTGTATAATATTATTTGAGATTCTTATATTCATCATAACAAGGTATCAAAATTTTCCACATAATTGAATTAAAACTATTAATTTCACAACCATTAGAGATGCATATCATATGCTCCATCTCTATTCTACTTATTTTAAGTCTCTCATCTTCTTAGAAGTGTACTCATTCTAACTTTTCACCCATTTAAGAAAAGTCTAACTTTTCATTCTTATTTCATTTACAAATACCATGCACTCAAATACTTCATTTTGAATGTCTATTGTAAACATTTTTATAATCATTAAAAAGGATAGTATTTAAATGAATTTTCGATGCACTTCTACTATGATCATGAGCTCTTTGGAGACTTATTTTTTCTAATTCTAGTCATATCTACATCATACACATCTTTGATAAACCTTAACAACTTTCGAGAAATAATTTTTTTCTCATAAATCCCCATGCACCAATCTTTTGGTATTTACATGCCTTCGCAAGATCCTTTTGTTGGTCTGAATATTTTTAAGTGATTTACTTTGCATAAAAGTAATCTCTATTGTTAATTATCAAATCATAGAGTCAAATTGATTTTGGATATTGATATTATGTTTTCTAAGCCTATGCTATATTAATCTCACCCTTAGTTTCATTTTACTACTCATATGTTTCTTTCTTTTATAAATATTATTGCCTTGAAACATATCTTGAATGCTTGAAAGCTGGTGTCAAAATTACTTTTTTCAATTATTAATTATTTTTTATTGCTTAATATTATGTAACTAAAAAAATATTAATCAGACTATTATTTTACATATTAAATTTATTTAAATATATAAGTATGTACATTTTAAAGCTTTCNAAAGCTGGTGTCAAAATTACTTTTTTCAATTATTAATTATTTTTTATTGCTTAATATTATGTAACTAAAAAATTATTTATCAGACTATTATTTTACATATTATATTTATTTAAATATATAAGTATGTACATTTTAAAGCTTTATATCTATGGTTTTGAATCAATTTTAAGGGTATATGATTTTTCTCTCTCTCACTCACTTTTTTCACCTTAGAGCACATTTGGGATTTAATTTTATTTTGGGAAATTTACATACCTAGCATACAGTTATTATGTATTTATGTATTTAACATACCTAAAGCTTCATATTTACATACGGTGTTTTAAAATTATGCATGAAAATGTGTATTTGACTTTTAAGAAGTTTTAAAAAGGCTACTTTTAATGTCATATTAAAGATTTAAGTGCTATGTGTGTAAATATCAAACTTTAAGTGTGATATATGCTAATATACTAGAATTGTGTGCTATATATCTAAATGCCCCTTTTATTTTTTGTTTTTTGTTTTACTTGTGTTTCGGGAAATATATTTATTTGGTGTGCTTTTTTTAAGAAAACAAATATGTCTCTTTTCAAATTAATGCATAAACAATAATAAACAAAATATAAAATCAATTTCAAATGGTTTAATTTGTTTATCATGTCATAACTCTTTAATATTTAGAGGCTTTTTGGAGCCACTTTTATTTGGTATTTTATTTTTATTTTTATGTGCTTTTTGTATTGTTATTTTTCTAACATATGAAAGAGATAACTATAGATTTTAGCTGTGGAAAGCAATTTTTACATAGTTTGCTGAGATTATATAGTTAGACAGGCAGTAGCATGTTTTTTGTTTTTTGTAGTTCATCAAATCTAAGGCTTAGTATAGTCATGGTGAAAATAAACATGTTTTTAAATATAAAAAAGGGGCATTTGTATGTATATACCACAATTCAAATGTATTTGCATAACTAACACCAAAATTTTGATTTTTATATTTATAACACTCAAAATATTTTGTCAACTTTTTAAGCATGAGTGATGTAAATGTAAAAAATAATAGTTTAAGTATTAGATGTGTAAATTCATATGAANCTTCATATTTACATACGGTGTTTTAAAATTATGCATGAAAATGTGTATTTGACTTTTAAGAAGTTTTAAAAAAGGCTACTTTTAATGTCATATTAAAGATTTAAGTGCTATGTGCGTAAATATCAAACTTTAAGTGTGATATATGCTAATATACTAGAATTGTGTGCTATATATCTAAATGCCCCTTTTATTTTTTGTTTTTTGTTTTACTTGTGTTTCGGGAAATATATTTATTTGGTGTGTTTTTTTTAAGAAGACAAATATGTCTCTTTTCAAATTAATGCATAAACAATACAAAACAAAATATAAAATCAATTTCAAATGGTTTAATTTGTTTATCATGTCATAACTCTTTAATATTTAGAGGCTTTTTGGAGCCACTTTTATTTGGTATTTTATTTTTATTTTTATGTGCTTTTTGTATTGTTATTTTTCTAACATATTAAAGAAATAACTATAGATTTTGACCCATGATTTTAGCTGTGGAAAGCAATTTTTACATAGTTTGCTGAGATTTATATAGTTAGACAGGCAGTAGCATGTTTTTTGTTTTTTGTAGTTCATCAAATCTAAGGCTTAGTATAGTCATGGTGAAAATAAACATGTTTTTAAATATAAAAAAGGGACATTTACATGTACACACCACACATCATATGTATTTGCATATCTAACACCAAAATTTTGATTTTTATATTTACAACACTCAAAATATTGTCAACTTTTTAAGCATGAGTGATGTAAATGTAAAAAATAGTAGTTTAAGTAGTAGATATGTAAATTCATATGAATTGTATGGTATGTACGTAAATCATCCTATAAAAAATTATCATGAATGAATCTTTTTACTTAAATGTGAGTGAAACTGATGCCTTGCATTTTGTTCTATGATATGAAACTCCATTTATCTATTTGTTTATTTTGCAGCTCCATTTCCTAATTCAAGCTTATGTGTAGGTGCTGGAAGAAAATTATTTGCAGGCTATATAACAAGGTCTTCTCATTCTACCGGAAATTAAATGTTGTTGCAGGCTAAATATCGCAAGGCTATACAACAGAAAGCAGCACATTCCTGTACTAAAAAAGAACTCATCTATGTTAGTGTAATCTTACTACTTTTACTCAACTTATTTTTTCTGCAATTTTATAATTATTATTTGAATGTTTTGGTTGGATCCGTAAAATATAGCTTATAAATTCAATCTGGGGTCTTTGATGGTCACCCCCACGAACATTAGGAACGGTTCTCTATTCTTTTAATAGTTTAAAGATAGAAATTTATCTTAAAAATATTCTAAGTGTTTATGAATAGGGCATGGAGTAGTTATATGCTGTAAAATGTGTGGCATGTTGTTTTGAGTTGCACCTTGTTGGTTTTATTAATGATATTATGGGTCAATAGCATTGGTAGAAATTTTATGATGTTTATTTTATGAAGCATGAGATCTTATAAATATAGAGATGCAAAGGAGACATCAGAATGCCATTGGCAGGTAGAGGTGTAAACCAACTTGTGGTTGAATGATTCGTGAATAAGATGTTTATATTCGGTTTGATTCGAGTTTGTTTTCAGTTTATGTTTTGCTTAAATTTATCTTGAATGATTTAAAGATAATAATCTGACATTTTTTTTTTCATTTAAAAAATAATAAATGATATTTATTTAATTAATTTTAACTGTGATTTAATAAATGATATNTGTTTATATTCGGTTTGATTCGAGTTTGTTTTCAGTTTATGTTTTGCTTAAATTTATCTTGAATGATTTAAAAATAATGATCTGACATTTTTTTTTTCATTTAAAAAACCAATAAATGATATTTATTTAATTAATTTTAACTGTGATTTAATAAAAAGTTATTCATGTTTGGCTCAGTTTATAATCAAGCTCAAAAAAATGATTTTTGTTAGACAGCTGTTTAATGAATAAACATGACAGGCTGAATATAAAGTTGCTTGTTCCAAAGTAAATACTTTTTGACAACTCTATGTTAGTGGTTTAGTAAGACTGTAAATATTCAAATTTTATTGCCTGTAATTGCAAATCCGTTAATAGCAAAGGCTTTGCATCCTACTTCGCACAGCACGTAAGCTCATGTGAGATGGCTGAGGGCACAGTATTTTACCATGAGATTGCGGATTTAAATTGCACATATTGCTTTATGTGCACCAAACTCTCAAGTTTTTCAGTTGTTTGGAAATCAGGAGGCAGGGCAAAAAAAAACTTAAGAGGGGCTTGCTGAGGATCCTTCCTTNAATACTTTTTGACAACTCTATGTTAGTGGTTTAGTAAGACTGTAAATATTCAAATTTTATTGCCTGTAATTGTAAATCCGTTAATAGCAAAGGCTTTACACTCTACTTCGCACAACACGTAAGCTCATGTGAGATGGCTGGGGGCATAGTATTTTACCATGAGATTGCGGATTTAAATTGCACATATTGCTCTATATGAGTTTTTCAGTTCTTTGGAAATCAGGAGGCAGGAAAAAAAAATTAAGAGGGGTTTGCTGAGGGAGCTCTCCTTCCTTGCCAATTAACCAAAAGTTTTTAAAGGATGCAATCAGAATAAATAAATAAATATATATTTTTTAACAAAATTAGTCAGAAGCAATTAATTATACAAATATTCTAACCAACCTCCTTATGTGCCTAAGAATTCCATCTCGCACGAGCGAGATCAAATTAGTAACACAAATGTCTTAAAAACTCTGTCAATCAAAGAGTCATGATGGGTGGTACACAATTAAGATAAATATATTTAATTATGCTTTATTCATTTCTATCTGAATCAAAAAGGTTTTATATTTGAATATCCCATGTTTAATTCCTTAATTNAAATATTAATGTTTGGCTCAGTTTATAATCAAGCTCAAAAAAATGATTTTTGTTAGACACCTGTTTAATGAATGAACATGACAGGCTGAATATAAAGTTGCTTGTTACAAAGTAAATATTTTTTGACAACTCTATGTTAGTGGTTTATTGAGACTGTAAATATTCAAATTTTATTGCCTGTAATTGCAAATCCGTTAATAACAAAGGCTCTACATTCTACTTCGCACAACACGTAAGCTCATGTGAGATGGCTGAGGGCATAGTATTTTACCAAAAGTTTTTAAAGGATGCAATCACAAGTGAGATCAATTATATAAACCTTCTGACCAATCTCCTTATGTGCTTAAGGACTCCATATTGCACGCACAAGTGAGATCAAATTAGTAATCCAAATGTTTTACAAACTCTGTCAATCAAAGAGTCACGGTAGATGGTGCACAATCAAAATAACTATATTTAATTGTGCTTTATCCATTTTTATCTGAATCAAAAAGGTTTTTTTGTGAAAATAAATTTAACTTTACCTTTGCCTATGGGTTTTTAAAAATATTTTGCTCGTGCCATTGCGACATTCTCAAAACAATAATAATAAAAAAGACCAAGGAGAAAATATTAAAATAATAATGGAGTCGTAAATTTCACGATCTTTCAAAATATCCCATATTTAATTCCTTAATTTTCATATTTAATCTTTAATATATTAAANAACCTCCTTATGTGCCTAAGAATTCCATCTCGCACGAGCGAGATCAAATTAGTAACACAAATGTCTTAAAAATTCTGTCAATCAAAGAGTCATGGTGGGTGGTACACAATTAAGATAAATATATTTAATTATGCTTTATTCATTTTTATCTGAATCAAAAAGGTTTTATATTTGAATATCCCATGTTTATTTCCTTAATGTTCATATTTAATCTTTAATATAACAAGAAAAAACACTATTATTTGCTTCTTAAAAATGAGAGACCCTTTTCATGCACAAATTTATAACACCAAAGTATTGTAAATTTAATTACGGAACTTTATATATTAGATATAAAAATACAAAAGAATTATNGCTTCTTAAAAATGAGAGACCCTTTTCATGCACAAATTTATAACACCAAAGTATTGTAAATTTAATTACGGAGCTTTATATATTAGATATAGAAATACAAAAGAATTATGGTCTCTATGTATATTTTCCTATATGTTATTTGGAGCAAGGAACACNAAAGAATTATGGTCTCTATGTATATTTTCCTATATGTTATTTGGAACAAGGAACATATGATCAAGAACAATGGTAATTTGAATAGAAGATGATTACTTGCCAATGCAGATTAACTTTTTTTCCACTTCATATCATTCATTATAATCAACAAATTTTATAAATATGTTGACTTTTTATGAGAGAAATATAGTTCATTGCCAGTAAAAATTAAAACATCACCCAAAGGTCTAAATTATATTACATTGAGATACATGACTTCTTTGCCTTGTATATTGATCTAGTAATTTAGTTCTTTGAGTAAAATATTTACTGATAAGACAATCACTTGATGAAGAGGAGAGCCANCACTTCATATCATTCATTATAATCAACAAATCTTATAAATATGTTGACTTTTTATGAGAGAAATATCATTCAATGCGAGTAAAAATTAACACATCACCCAAAGGTCTAAATTATATTACATTGAAATACATGACTTCTTTGCCTTGTATATTGACCTGGTAATTTAGTTCTTTGAGTAAAATAGTTACTGATAAGACAATCACTTGATGAAGATGTGAGCCCTTTAGGTGGAATAATTATAAACATCTGTATTGTGATAGAATTAGATAGCCGGAGATGGTCAAAACCTGCAGCTGAACCATGTGCTCGAATTGCTCGGATTCATGCATTGTATAATAATACATGTAACATTTGATGTTTTCTGGTTCATCCAGCTTTTGCACCTTTTAGTTGAATTAAGGTGGGTTGCTTCGTTCAAAATCACTTGATGGTTAATGTTTGGTCATAGATGATGACAGGGTGTTAACATAAGTAACATCAACATACATCAAATTAAAATTTATGACTAGCATTCGACAACTATTAACGACTAACATTGATCCATGGTGACATTGATCTAATTCATTTACATCAACTTCAAATATCCATATTGAGTACAACTTTTATCCCACTTTTACATCTCCAAACCACTTAGATTCATTTTTCATAAATCCTAGCTCCAACAGATGTTACTCTCAACATCATTCAAATATAATCATTTTGCAATCTACCAAATTTTACCACATCCTTCCCCTAAATTTGCTCATCATTAATTTATTTCCGACAACAGCCAAAACATTCAGTGAAAATGGCCTAATAATGATGAACTGTTTCAGGTTTTCAGCAGAACCAAGAAAGAACTGAACTTACTCTCAATAGGGTTCCTCAGGGGTGGTTGCCTCTCCATGCCAAGGAAGCCTCAAAGGATTAAGCAAGTCAGACTGAAAAGTTGGATAAAACCAAATAACGAGTTTTTTTTATTTTTTCAACTTAATACAGATATGTGAACAAAGGGAAATCCAGGTGATGTGGCTTGTGGAAGAATGATGTTAGAGTTCCTTCTATGAGGATCATAAGGCTGAATAAAAAGTACTTGCCCATTTCTGAATAGTTTAAGGGAGACGGTGGTTTTGATGCATCTAACTAGATATTCCTAACATGAAATAAAATAGATTCTCATATGTTTGATATAATTTTTCTAATTTCATGTTTTATTTATATTTTTCCTAAAACTGAACTCATAAGTTTTAATTCTCCTATAATTATTATAACATGAAGATCTCCTTTGTCCTTGAGTAATGTTACAAAATAATTCTGCAAATTTTCTGACAGCCTTGTATTCATCAAAGTTTAACTAAAAACATTTGTCAAGCAAACTATTCTAGTATTGCTCATAACTCCCCAAATCTTAGTAATCAGGCATACGCTCCACTTGACTTCTTCAAATCAAGCTATAAAAATAGTGTGTTCACGATGCTCTTCCAAAATACATGTTCCTTACAAACTCTTATACAATTAATTATAAGTAAAGAAAAAAAAATCATTCTTTTTTTTTTGTATTTCTCTTTAACTAAGAACCAATTATCATCATTTTTAAATGCCCTTATGGTGAGGAAGCTTATCGGTACAGTACCGCGTCCCATTTTCCTATTTGATTCCTTGACTTGTCGAGCCCTTCCTTTTCTAGCACTTTCCTTGTCTACCTCCTTTTTTTTCTAGCACTTTCCTTGTCCATTTCCTTTACTTTTCCATCACCTTTCTACTTCTATTCCCTACCTATTCTATCTATTATTCCACATTATATATATGTGCAGTTTGCTTTGGTTACAGTTAGTTTTTACCTTCTAGATTTAAGATTTCTGTCTGGACAACCGCCAGCATCCATTTTACCCCTCGAGGGTTGTATTCGAGGGATCAGGTAGTGCTCCGGCTGTATCTCTCTCGAGGTGGTGATTATCTTTCTCCTATTCCCTTCCACATCCTCCCACATCGCTCCATGCCACCATATCTCGCTGCAACGCAACAACACTCATTACTGTTTTCTGCAGTCTTCAATCTACCATTTGCCTCCCCCTCCCTTCCAGCATTGCTGCCACCCAAACGACGTCTCCTTCCTACTGTTCCAGCGCACCCACCATGCTGCTGCCGCCCAGGATAGCTAAGGAACACCTCTTTCTTTCCCGCTGTTATGACGCTATCCACCCCAACTCCTCGCAGCCACCGTCCAGAACAGCAACCATACTTGTTGTCCTTGCATTTTCGCACCTCCCCCTCGCTGCCACTAGCATTTCCTCATTGCCACTATCCCCACTAGTCATTTTGGGATACACTTTGGTGGTGTTGTTTCTGTCGTGTTATTGTATTTCTCCTTTCAAGTGTATTGGTTGTTAACCATTTATTAGCTTCAAGTAAAAATATGTAATGTTCTATTATGATTTGGGTTAACTCCGATATCACTTTAAATTGATCAAAATTTTTAGACTTCTTTTCTATTTTAAATATCTTCTCTCTCCTTTGTATGTAATCCACTGCATAAATCAAGTAGTAACTGTTTTTTTATTCAACATCCCTATTACAAGACTTCTACTTTTAATATAATCATTTTAAGTCTAAATAGCTACTTTTTGTCCGCTTAAACACAATTTTCTTTTCCTCATAACCATTTGTAATTTCCCACACACAAGTTTTTTATTGAACTATAGATTCTCCTAAATTTTCTATAATTATTATTTCAATAAAATTTTTCATCTTATCCCACACCAAATTTGGTTAAAATAATGAAATTCAGTTTTTCTCTTATAGCAATAAATATTATAAGATTAAGAACTTATCACAATTCAAAGTCCACCATTGTAAACCAGGATACTTTGTATGATTTTCTTTACATTCCTAAAATATTCACATTATTAGGCCCAATTTTCTCTAGGAATCAATTTACAATAATTGAAGTGGAATTTTAAAAGCCTACTAAGTAAAAAAAATGCCAATTTGTAATATGGTTGCATGACTTTTAAAAAGCAACTGAAAGGGTTGTTGGTTTAATGAAGTTTGTAATGTTATGTCATGTTATTTAATGATTTCAACTGCTTGTTTGTGAAGATCTTTTAAGTAATATTTATGACTAATCAATATACCATACTTTCAAGACATTTAGATGCTGACAATATCAATATAAGTAAAAATATGTCTATTTGCACCAGAGTCGCTTGACTTCTAAAAGTACTACAGGGCTATTTGGTTTAATAAAGTTTGTAATGTTAATTCATGTTATATAAAAATTTTAAGCATTCGTATGTTTATATATTTACGTAATATCTTATGAATGACCAAAAGTCAAGATATCCTCATATCATTTTTCACGCGACATGCCCTTCTCCTTTGTCAACCCCAAGGCTTTCTATTCAATGCGGATAAAGATGACGAGTCTGGAAGAGAGAGAGAATAAGGATACAAATGGGGTCGAAATATGCATACGTGATTTTGTATTGTTTAAGACAAATTGATGCCATGCTCCTGAGATATATTGAGAAATGGAGAGTTATGGCCTTTGCATTGTCTCATATGNCTTCCATCATTATCATTATTTTTATCCCAACTATTAGGATAAGGTTTATGAATCCTCAATTAATTTTTGTTGCTGATACTCTTTTCTGTAAATATTTTTTATAATTTTTAGCTGTATTATTTTTGGTCTAGGCTTTTTTGTTCCTAGTCATTCCACATCAACTTATCTCCTTTTATTGGTGCATTTACCACCTTTCCAAGCATGTGCCCGTTTCATTTAATTTTATCTTTACGTTATCTTTTTATAATCATCAAGCATTTTATCTTTTCCTAATTTTAACATTCTTATTTATAACACTTTATACTTCCTAGTTTTATTATAAATTTATTTTAGCATTCATATTTTGGCCAAATTCAGCTTTGGATGATTGTCTTTGTATCAAAGGTAACTTAAAATTTTCACGATATTTTGTTAAGGCATTATTTTTTTGAATTACTATATTTTAGTTGCATGGCTTTTAATTGAGAAGTTATGCTCTTATCTAATGCCTTTGCTCTTTTTGTATAATATTATTTGAGATTATTATATTCATCATCACAAGGTATCAAATTTTTCAACATAATTGAATTAAAACTATTAATTTCACGNTCATATCATTCATTATAATCAACAAATCTTATAAATATGTTGACTTTTTATGAGAGAAATATCATTCATTGCAAGTGAAAATTAACACATCACCATTAACACATCACCCAAAGGTCTAAATTATATTACATTGAAATACATGACTTCTTTGCCTTGTATATTGACCTAGTAATTTAGTTCTTTGAGTAAATATTTACTGATAAGACAATCACTTGATGAAGAGGTGAGCCCTTTAGGTGGTATAATTATAAAGATCTGTATTGTGATAGAATTAGCTAGCCGGACAGGGTCAAAACCTGCAGCTGAACTATGTGCTCGAATTGCTCGGATTCATGCATTGTATAATAATACACGTAACATTTGATGTTTTCTGGTTCATCCAGCTTTTGCACCTTTTAGTTGAATTAAGGTGGGTTGCTTCGTTCGAAATCACTTGATGGTTAATGTTTGGTCATAGATGATGACAGGGTGTTAACATAAGTAACAACAACATTCACCAGATTAAAATTTATGACGAGCATTCGACAACTATTAACGACTAACATTGATCCATGGTGACATTGATCTAATTCATCTACATCAACTTCAAATATCCATATTGAGTACAACTTCTATCCCACTTTTACATCTCCAAACCACAGATTCATTTTTCATAAATCCTAGCTCCAACAGATGTTACTCTCAACATCATTCAAATATAATCATTTTGCAATCTACCAAATTTTACCACATCCTTCCCATTTCTACTACGCTAAATTTGCTCATCATTAATTTATTTCCGACAACAGCCAAAACATTCAGTGAAAGTGGCCTAATAATGATGAACTCTTTCAGGCTTCCAGCAGAACCAAGGAAGAACTGAACTTACTCTCAATAGGTTCCTCAGGGGTGGTTGCCTCTCCATGCCAAGGAAGCCTCAAAGGATTAAGCAAGTCAGACTGATAAGTTGGATAAAACCAAACAATGAGTTTTTTTATTTTTTCAACTTAATACAGATGTGTACAAAGGGAAATCCAGGTGATGTGGCTTGTGGAAGAATGATCTTAGAGTTCCTTCTATGAGGATCATAAGGCTGAATAAAAAGTACTTGCCCATTTCTGAATAGTTTTAAGGAGACGGTGGTTTTGATGCATCTAACTAGATATTCCTAACATGAAGTAAAATAGATTCCCATATGTTTGATATAATTTTTCTAATTTCATGTTTTATTTATATTTTTCCTAAAACTTAACTCGNATAGCTGAATCAATTAAATCAAATTAACCCGTGGTTTCATCAATTAATTTTTATCAAAATTTGGATCGATTAGATTTTTCAAAATTTCAAGTTGGGTTGCAAATTATTTGACCAATTTATAAACAGATTTGTCCGAACATATCTCAGTGGGTTGTCACCTCCCCAAAGAGCTATTTGGGGTGGTGAGCAACCCAGGATTTAAATACTGTTTTTCGGCCCTACACTTAGTCAATGTGGGATTTTATGTCCATGACATTCTACTCCGCCCAATCACTTGAGTCCTTGACACCCTCGTCACGGATCGGCTCCTCCGAGGGTTCCACTAAACCATAGAGAGTCCACACACCTGACATGCGACAATCTGCTCTCATACCACCTGTCACCTCCCAAAATAGCTGACATGTGGTATCACAGCAGATTATTGTTTGTCAGGTGTGTGGACTCTCCAAGGTCCAGTGGAACCCTCAGAGGAGTCGATCCGTGACGAGGGCGTCATGTGATTGGGCGGAGTAGATTGTCATGGACATAAAGTCTCACATCAGCTAGGTGTAGGGCCGAAAAACAGTATTTAAATCCCGGGCTGCCCACCACCCCGAAGAGCTCTTTTGGGAGGTGACAAGTAGTATAAGAGCAGATTACTGTCTGTCAGGTGTGTGGACTCTCCATGGTCCAGTGGAACCCTCGGAGGAGCCGATCTGTGACGAGGGCGTCACGTGATTAGGTGGAGGAGAATGCCACAGACAAAAAGTCCCACATCAGCCAGGTGTAAGGTCGAAAAGCAGTATTTAAGTCACGGGCTACCCACAACCTCAAAGAGCTCTTTTGAGAGGTAACAAGTGGTATCAGAGCAGATTACTGCTTGTCAGGTCTATGGACTCTCCATGGTCTAGTGAGACCCTCGAAGGAGCCCATCCGTGATGAGGGTGTCACGCAATTGGGTGGAGGAGAATGTCACAAATAAAAATCCCACATCGGTTAGGTGTAGGGCCGAAGAGCAGTGTTTAACTCCTGTGCTGCCCACCACCTCGAAGAACCCTTTTGGAAGGTGACAAGTGTGGGCAGCCCAGGAGTTAAACACTGCTCTTCGACCCTACACCTAGCCGATGTGGGACTTTTTGTCCGTGATATTCTCCTTCACAAAATCACATGCGCCCTCATCATGGATCGACTCCTCAGAGGGTCTCACTGGACAATGGAGAGTCCACACACATGACAGACAGTAATTTGCTCTGATATCACTTGTCACCTCCCAAAAGAGCTATTTGAGGTGGTGGGCAGCCCATGACTTAAATACTGTTTATCGGCACTACACCTAGCCGATGTGAGACATTTTGTCTGTCATGGTGCTCTTTCTTCTATGTTTTTGGCCTTTGGATCACCATTATGTAAATATGCAAGTGCAAGTTAGGGGTGTGTGAGTCAAGTCGAACTTGATTAATTAATCGAGTTCGAGTTTGAGCTTTAACTTAATTTTACAAGTTCAAATCGACTTGTTTAATATGAGAAACAGAAAACATATTAAGTCAAACTAGTAAAACAATGAAATGATAAATATAACAAGGTTTTAGTAGATAAGTAATGAACGCCACTAACAAATTTTCATCATCTGGCACAAATCTCGAAGCATAACTTGAATTTCAAGACGATATTTTAAGCAAGAAACATTTAAATCTTGATAAAAAGTCATCCAGAGCTCCAATTTAAACAAACTTATAGTCAAACTGACCGACTCGATGAGACGAACCTAATGATATGAAAATTAATCTAATGCAAGTGATTAAACGACCATTGGAATATTTATGGATACATTTGGAAGGTTAAACATATGTCGACACTGGTAAGTTTATACTCGAATCGAGTGGCTCGACAAGACAAATCCAACGAGACCAATATTACTCAATTCTGACATCGTTAAGACACTCAAATGTCCATTAAATGCGACATGCTTAGAGAAAACTCTTTGGACTGTCGGATCAAAATGATTGATATTCCTGTATTAATTATACTCATAATACTATAAATAGACCCCCACCCCTCACATGTGATGAAGCTGAAATTTATAGAGAGCCTGAGGTCTTAAGGAGAAGCTGCAGCTCAGCATCACCGCCGACTGTCGTCGACCTCCGCCGACCGTCGTTGATCTCCGCCGACCGTCGTCGATCTCTGCCAACCGTCATCCATCAGCACTAACCACCATCGATCACCTCCAACTAGACACCGTCAGTCGATGTTGTAATCTGAAAAATATAGTTACCATTTTCCTGTCTGCGGGACAAGGGATTTTTGTAGTCATCAATTATTAGTGGATTTCCGCAACTGGGCCAGACCCTGTGGTCTTTCACTTATGGGTTTTCCACGTAAAAATTTCTGGAGTCATCACATATTTTTTCTCTTTTATCTGTGTGTATGTTGGACTTTCATACAACGCTAAAACAATAGTCCGTTACTCTACAATTACGAATTTTTTAGCACGCATAAAGTAATAATAATTATTTAATATAAAGTATAAAATATTAAAATAATTTAAAGTTTCTTGAATTATAATATATATGGAATATATTTTTATTAATTTTTTCTTAAACAAGCCCACTCGTGCGTGGCACCTAGGGCTGTCAAGATGGCTCGTTTTTCGTGAACAACTCGTGTTCAGCTTGTTAAGAAGCTCGTGTTCGACTCGTTCGCTAAGATAGATAGATATATATATATATAT